>NWUY0300008411.1:15933-32179 GCA_004151065.3 Larix sibirica
TGAGTACATACTTGATTTATATGGGCTCTTTCTTATATAATAAGAGTTGAAGTTTTCTAACAAAAAATTATTAATATTTGATTGGCTACCTAGTTGTACTCCAAAATTAAATAAAGCAAGTTAATGTTTCTTTTTAAAGAGACATGTAATGTATGGTCCAAGCTAAAACTGTAGTGGTGTGGCTACATGGATTCATGGTAAGACCAATTCCTAAAGTACTAAGGGGTATTAGAGACAAAGTTTTCGTTGTAAGGTATAAAGTTGAAGGGTATTAAAGATATGGCTCTTGCTACAAGATAAAGAGATCGCTTATGTAACATCGAATAGTCAATAAATGGGCTACAACATTTTGTGACTAATCCCAAACTAAAGGGTTGTTGTAAGGTATCAAGTTGAAGGGAATTAAAGATCAACTTCTTGCTACAAGTTAAAGAAATCAAAATAGAGAGATGGTTTATGTAACATTGAATAGTCAACAAATGGGCTACAAACATTTTGTGAACCAAAGGGTATTAGAGAAAAAGTTCTTGTTGTAAAGTATAAAGTTATTTTATACCATATTATAAATTTTGATCTTTCTCCTCTTTAAAAACATTTTTTTTTTTACTAGCAGTATTTTAGAAGAATGTTTATTACTAAGTCAAATACATCTTTGAATTAGTTTTATGATAGCATTATCTCTATACAAAAAAATTAATTTCATATTGGTTGAGAAATGTGATCCACAATAACATGTAAGTTCCAATATACTATAATCCTTATGCAAATGAGAGCAGCCACAAAGAAGTGATGTCTCCTACTAAGATAATAGTTAATTCAATTCATTGCCACTTAACCATTAATCTTTTAACCAATTTTCAATCTCAGAAAAATAACTTACCAGTACACAAAATTTTGACCATATATTTAGCAAACTTTGAATTTAACTTACCACCTTAACCTTTGTTAGCTCTCCAAAGTGTAGGATTTTCTTACGTCTATTTCTCTTCATCTATGCAGGTTACGGAGAGTGGAAGGTTGGACCGCCATCTCCTTGCCACTGTTGGTAAATTTTTTGTCATCTAGAATTTCTGGCAAGTAAATAGTAGTGATCATCTATGTTACAAGAGGCAGGAGGGACTAAAACGCTGCTATTGCTACAAGATTGTTCCAAAAGACAAATCCATTAAGGAAAGCAAATTCATGCATGAACAATTTGCTATTACAAATTCTGGAGAAGCTCTAATTTTGGTTGCAAAGAAAGTGTGCTCTTTCAACACAACATCTTAACGGTAACATCCATTTCACACTAATCATGGCTGAATCCTTGAGTAAATAACTCAAGTAGTGAAATATAAACAGTTGTGCCGTCTTGTGAATCTGACATCCCACAACTTATAGGAGTGGAATAAAACTAAATTCTTTACATATTTTTAATTTGTTGTATAGCTTAGAGTTTGCGCATTTGTTGCTTGTGAGCAATGCTTTTATTCCACATGCACACTCTTGTTCAAGTGGATGAACTTCATTGATATTTTATATAATTATTGATAGTTTGTAGAAATTCAGAACAAGAGTGTGATTATCATTGATATTTTTTATAATTTAACCATTTGTAGAAATTCTAATGAAGAGGTTGATCATCATTGATATTTTATATAGCTATTGACCATTTGTATTATAGAGCAAGATGGTTAAAGGTGATATAAAATTAAAAGTCTATAAATTTAATTAAGAGAATGGATTAGGTGTATATGGTTGCTAAGCATGCTGGAGAGAAAGTTGGTTATAAGTATCCCTCAATTAGAAGACATATTGTTAAAAATTTGTAGCAAAATGACAGAAAGGTAACTTTTGCTTACTAGAATAGCCATCACAGAAAATAATCAAAACTATTCTCAAGGCATGCATCCATAAATAAATGGCTAAAACATTCTAGTGATGCAGTTCTATCAAAAAGAAACTAGATCTTGGAGGACAAATATTAAGATAAACTTAAATGGTTTAATGTGGACATTGCATAAATAGGAAGCAAGAAAAAAAGATAATATAAGGTAGTATGTTCTCAATACTATCTTAGATGGAAGCATGCAAGTATTCAATATCAACTAATTAAAGTAAATCCTGCGAAAAGGAAGATCTATTCTTCAAATTCCAGGAATGAGCTGATATGCTATGGATGTCAAACACAAAACCAAAGAAAGCACCCAATTGAAATTTCATGAATTGCCACTGCAGAAGAAATTAGTGTGACTTTTGTGCAATCATGAACGTTTTGTAGTTTCATAAGTCTGATCCATTGTATACTTTATACCTACTTGAAAAATTGGAACATCCTAATGACATTGGAAAATCTACCTTACATTCATAAGAAAACTGGCTTATTGATCCGTATGCTATGCTTGGCAACCATATTCTGTTAATCATGCATGCATTGTTTAATTGTTTGTCCATATTTTTTATTTATTTTTTTTTGCTGGTGTTCATGTGTCTATTAGTTTAAAATATAAATGGAGATGGGAACTCCAAGCATGAATTTGTTGGAACTACTATTCTAAGTTACTGTTACCATTGATTTGATTTGTAGGGTTAGTATGGTTGCAAATCTATTATCAAATAATATGAGTTCTCCCTTAGGATCAACAATGGGAAGTCAAATTGTAGATGCACCGTATCAAACATCAACACAAGTTAGAAACCAACAAATGAGGGCTCTAATGGGGCATGTGGCTATACTTTTGGGATATTGAAAAATGTCATGTTCTTGTTTGAAGTCCGCGCAGAGGATGTGGTAGGTAATATACGAGTGTCTCTACGATTGCATCCTGTAATAAAAGGAGCAGTGACTTTGTTTTTAGCATATGGATATTTTAATAACTTCCCTCGAAAACTCAGGGAAGGCTATTAGAGGACTGGGGTAAACCTTATTGGTGTTCCTCGTGAAAAAAAAGATGCAGCAGATAAATCTATTTTAGTTGACATGTTCTTATTTGCTCTTGATAATCCCCCTCATACCATTCTCTTGATTTCTGGTGGTGTTGATTTTGCTCCTGCTTTGAACAAATTGGGACAGCGTGGCTACACAGTTGTGCTTTATATTCTAGTAGGAAGCGGAGTCTCATGGGCACTTTGCAATGCAGATCGATATGTGTGGGACTCACCTAGCGTTGCTAGGGGTGAGGGTCTTGTTCCTGCAAAATCCTTTTTGTCACAGTCACCTAAGTTGGCTTGGTATTTACTTGGGTGTTTCTCAAGTGATGACTCAGGTCTCCCAAACGATGAAGAGTTTGTTGTCTATAAAGGGATTCCATAGAATGGGTACATTGTTGAAACAAGTTCAACTCAAACTTATACCTTGCATTCAACACATTTAGCTACATATTTGTCCATAATTTTGTTGGAAGGACTTTGTGCGGCCATCTCAAGGGACTTTAGTAACTTTCCAGTGCCATCAACTTCATTTGTGCAAAATACTATTCCAATTGGTAGAACTTCTTCTATGCCATTAAATGTTAGAAAATATCTTCCAGTATCACATATTACATATGTTGGTCAATCTGGGACACCAACTGATACCAGTCTAGGACCAAATTCAACTTCACGGGTCCAGCAAGGTGATATTCAAGGTTTGAAAGGGCAACTTTTGTAGCTTGTAAATGCCTTTGAAGGAAGCTTGCTACTTGGTCGTGTTCCAGCAGAATATCATAAAGTATTTGGAAGACCTTTATATCTGGCTTAATATGGTTCTTTGCAAATTGGTTAATTTAATAAAAAATAAGTCAAATGCTCTGTGCATAGAGGGAAAAGGGCACATGAAATTCTTGTGGTTAAGAGAATCTGCAACTGCCTCAGGTGTAATTAGTTCTTGCAATATAAGTTCTTCAGATGTTGTTAGCAGAGAGGCTCAGGCTCTGAAGACAGAGATGAGCAAAAATGTACCAGAAACATCTTCAGATTCAGATGCATGTATTAATTTGTTGCTTCAGATTCATATGCTTGAATATGCTGAGGAGTACTGTGTGTAGGCAAATATTGTTTCCTACTTGGTTGGCACATAAATAATAGATACTTGAGATTGGCACATAAATAATATATACTTGAGATTATATAACAAAGGGATGGAATTTGATCTTGAGCATTGACATAGATTGATATGTCATAGAATATGTAATAGAAAATGTAGCACCAGAGTTTATTGAATAGAGAAAGGGGAAGAGAAAAACATCACTTAAAAACATTTAGACATTTGTCATATAATAATATTGGAGTTCATACAAAACTATATATTTTGTCTAAATAATAAACTTAGCTACTGCACACAACAATTTGACTACTAAAGTCTACGGAGGAGGTGTAGATACTCTACGTCCCTCAAGATTTGAACCTATGACCTTTTAGAAAGAAACACATGCTTTTAATCGTTAAACTTTTTTGTGTGCAAACCATACATGACTCTAAGATTTGAATTCAAGACCACCATTAACTATTGGTACTGATTCACATAGACTTAACATGATTGATTAAGCTTGAGTTCCTGAAGGCATATTTCTTAATGAATTCTTATCTAAACTTATTTACATAATTTTCTCAATGTCAAAATTTTCAATGCAATTAGCATCATAAATATATTGGGGTAAAAGAAAATCAGCATTGACAATTGCATTAAGCTTGAGCTCTCCAAGCCGCACTTGACAATTGCTTTAAGCTTGAGCTCTGCAAGCCACACTTTCCATTGGCAATATGCACTTTGTTGTCTATATAAACAAAATGACACCATGAAATTCAATACTCGAAATCACCATTAGTAATCACCACCCACAAACCACAAGCATTATAAGTATTTTATCATTGACCCTGATTTAGTTAAAGAGGTGAATTTGTAATTTATTTATAATGCTATATTTTTTAATGTCATTTTTAGTAATTAATACTTTTAACTCATCTCTTTTCATTAGTGTCAAACCTTTTCTATGTAAAAGGGGATTCAAAATAACAATTACTAAAATCGATAAGATTGAAAACATAAATAAAAGAGCATAAATTGTTACCATCCATCGTTTTGGATCACAACATTCATTGCATGGTTAAAATATTGTTCTTAACTTAGGTAAGATAAAAACTTCTTCAGTTTAATAAAAGACATATGTGCTAATACATAAAAGACATATCTGCTAATGCTAACAATATTCACTTTAAAGTATTAACCGTTAAGACAAAACATCTTTTTGAATAAAGACATATGTGCTAATACATAAAAGACATATGTGCTAATGCTAACAATATTCACTTTAAAGTAGTAACCAATTTTTTAACACGGAAAATATTTTGTAAACATAAATTTTGGTCTAGGTATTAACAAAAATTATAATATTTTTTTTAGTGTGTATTGAAATGTTTTGTGGGATTAGTATCATAATCAAATTATGAATAAATTAGACATAAGAAAGATATAATGAAATGCCACAAATAAAATTAATATGAAGATTTATTAGTGATGAATAAATTAGACATAAAAAATATATAATGAAATGTTACAAATAAAATTAATATGAAGATCTATTAAATATTATTGCGTGATTAATCAATCAATTAAATTAAAAATTCTTGAATAAGCGATTTGATATGGGAAAGATATAATGAAACATGAGAAATTAAAATTATATGAAGATGTATTGGACATTGTTGTGTGATGTATATATATTAATAAAATATGTTTATAATAATTGTATGGTTCATTTTATATGTATATATGTCATTTATTAGGTAGTAAAAAGTGATATGCAAGTAATATGTTTTTCATGATGTTGTCTAAGCTTTGTCTCAACCTTTTAGGGAATAGAATAATATACAGCAATATACTAATTATGAACACATCGTGTCACTTATGGGAATATAAACTAGGTGGAGAGGGTGACACTTCATTCCAAAACCTTTTTGGGATAAACACAATTGATTATCTCCCTTTATGTTATGCAACACATATGGATTAGTTTTTAGTTTAGCAATCATCATTTTTTTAGGGTTGCAACCTTATTAGGGTAGGAAGGATAACATGGTTTTCTTTTTTCTTTGATATTTTCATAACTCCATTGGAACTTAGGCACATTTTATTTTCAATTTTAGGTTTTCATCACGAGTTTAGGTCGTCCCACATTTATTGAATCCATGTTTTCAACCTATTTGTATATAAAGATGGGTTAGGCACAATTTTAGGGTAATGTTGAGAACCTTGTTTTGGTCAAGCTTATACAACTTGTTCTTGTATCAAATACAATGTCTTATGGATTCACATTCAATGGGGGATATATTGGTTTCCATGAGGAGAATGGGATACTGAGTCTTGTTTTTAATTTCGACGTTGTAAGTGATGGATTGTTTTTGTATTTGTTCAATTTTATTCCAAGTTTCTTGATATATGCTTGCACCCTAAACCTCACAACCATGGAGGATCACTCGCACTATGACGCTAGAGAAAAATGATTTATTTTTATTTCAATCCCAAAGTTCTACATTTTTACAGTGGTTTTCCATGTTATAATATTCCTTCCATCGAATAAAAATTATATTTTCAATACTAAGGTTCTAGTTAAGATTATGATTGAAATTGGCACCTAATTATTTACAGGAGTGGATCATATTTAAAGGTTGATTATTGAAAGAAATTTCAAAGCTGGCTTACTTTTTGTATTCTATAATCATGACTTTGGTTTTATCAACGTTCACTATCAAACCATACCTATTGCAGAATTCTTCTAGGACACTCTACTTTTATTTAAAGTCTACTAGATGCTTGGCCAAGATGGCAATGGTGTCAATGCATAAAAGTAGAATCATGTTGTAGTAATGAAGATTGGTGCCCTTGAATCCAATGTCTTTTAAGTACTTAGTCCAAATGATCAATATAAATTCCAAAAGGGTAGGGGATACAAAATAACCTTGTCTAACTCTAATATTGCAATTAATATCATCAAACCATCCTTGATTAGTTTGAATCTTGGAAATGGCTTGTTTGTAGAGTTTATAAATGGAAAAAATAGGCTCCAAGGGACTTCGTAAGTTATCCATACAATTTAGAAGGTTTCATGTGGGAACCATGTCGAAGGTTTCTTTGGTATTATCACAATTTTCTCAAATCAACAAAGCAATATTATATTCTTTATTGTTAAGGCATTTTTCAACAGTGATCCTTAAGGTAAGGATGTGGGCAATTGTTGAGTGTTTTCCCTTGAAGTCAACATGTACTTTAGCTTTGTGTTTGTTTTCATCCATCAAAACACTAATCTTATTTTCTAAAATATTTCCAGAAAGCTTGGACAACAAATGACAAATCATAATAGTTCAGTAATGTAACTAATTGTTTTTATCCCTAGTTTTATATATAGATATGATGGAATTATTTTTCCATTGTTTAGGAAATTCTTTTCTTAGCGAAGTATTAAATAGGGTTTGGATGCTAGGGATAATGATAGAATCTTCAATCTTAATAATTTTATCTTGATATCCTTCTATGTTATTAACATTTTCTTTTGCAAGCTTCACCCTGCCTTCTTTAATCTCATTTTAGGAGAATAAGTTGAGGCTCAATTGTAGCATTACTAGGTATAATTTGTTTCCAGAATTGCTTAGGGTTATGTTTAAAAATATCTAAATGAGTATCCTAATGCTTGTTGATGAAGACTCATCTTTTATTTCTAATTAAGTTGTTATATTCGTATACTTTTTGTACTTTTTTTATATTATTTCAAGCAAGCCTAATATTTTGTGTAATAACTATATAGTTATAGCCATACCATCTATTAGTTTTGTACTGATTTTGGTTGATGAAAAGTTGACAAGTGTGATTATTGATATAATGAGTTAACTTGGACTCTAAGGCAATAATATTGTAAAGATAAAAAATTGAAGAGACGGTGAAAAGCATGTAGATTGCATTTTGGAGGTAACTTAGGAAGGAATTGGGATCTTGTGTATAAGTAGGAACTTTGGTTAAAATGCATTGCTTATATTGGAGTTATTTCTTAGGTATAATGTTTGTTTAGGGATAATTCTACAATAGTATAGGTCACCTAGATGGGGTGTCGAGGTTACAGAGATGGGAATTCTCGTACAAGTTATGTGGATGGGGGAGATTGAAAATGGAATTCAAAGATGACATGCATGGTTTTATTTCTCGCAGATTCCACTATGTTCATAATTAATGAATAAAATCTTGGACAAGTGTAAAGTCTCTCTATCTATTAGTCTCCATATTAATAGATAGTTGTCAAATCATATGTTGTACAAGTGTATCAATTGACATTGATTCATGAATCAGTGGACATTTTGAATAGTTGTATTTAATTATTGCTTCATTATATTTCACAAGCACCTCACACTTCATTCACATTTCCAAGTTTTTCAATGTATTGCAAGTGGTGAAGACCCACCTAAACTAGGGTTTACATGTACCTTAAGTTTGAAATATTTAGTACACCATAAGGTGTTTCCCTTATGGAAGTGTATATCTTAATATGATGCTTATATAGCTAAGAATTGTTCATGTGTATTTAACAATGGAATCTGAACCATTTGGAATTTCTATCCATTTCTCCATGTTAAGTACAATAAATGCAATACCAAATACCTTAAAAATTAGAACTGCATTTCACAAATAAGTAAATTTTAAAGAGATTGGAAATATAAATGTTTTTTAGGCCTTCCAAATTCTAGAATCAACTTTTTGATGTGACATAACAAAAATTCAAACTTCAATAGCATTGGATACTCACTTCTCTAAATTAACAAGAAATGTAAATAAACATAATCATTCCCTGGTAGGAGGAAAAATAATATTTCCCCAGGGATAGAGTACCAGGTAGATGATAATATTCTCAGTTGAAAAATGCATGAAGAAACTAGCAGGGCCTTGGAAAGACCCCATGTTGGTTTCAAGACCATTAGTTTGTAATTAGAGATATAAATGTTAGAGTTTGAGAGGTGTTGTTTGTGTCGGTGGTCCTATAGATTAGATTTTCTATAAAATAAATAAAACAAAAGATATATATGTTAAAATGAGGACAACAATGCTTCTTAAGACCATATGTACTGCATGCCTATGAAAGAGGTTTGGTTAAGTTATGGTAGGTAGCACTAATTGATCTTCTTGGAACAAAAGTGCTTTAAAACTAGAGTCTATGAAAACTGAGTACCCAGTTTTTAAGTTTTAAAAATTCTTCTTGATTCCTAAAATTCAAATAGATTTCTTAAACCAAGGATAAATCCACTTCTCCAGACTATATGAACTACATGCCCATGAAAAAGTTTGTATAAGTTATGGTAGGTAGAACCCATTGTTCATCTTGGAACAAAATCACTATGAAACTAGAGTCAAGTTGTAGCAAGAATATCCATATATCGACATTTACTTATTAAAGTCATGGTAAAATTCTCAAAAACATTGTTTGAATATATTCAATCTTTGTAAGATCAACCATGTATTGTTCCAAGTGCTTTAAATGATTTGATTATACTAGTTAGGTGGAAATAAGGTTATTGTTCAATAAGTAGATGTAGTTATTGAGGGGCTCTATGATGTGGTAGAACAACACCACAAGGTGGATGCTCTCCCCAAAAATAGTTTATGTTCCTACAATAGCCATTGGGATGGATCCCACTAGATTGCTAAGTGATTTAACTAATTTTTAGTGATAGCCCACTTCTTATATAACCCACAACACTCTACTAAATATGTCTCTTTCCCTCAGTTCTTTTAGAGCATTGGCTCGTCCTTCTCTATATTGTCAATTTTGGGTCACATAACAATTCCTTTCGCTTTAAAATGGCATGGACCTCCTTTCCAAGCCTTAGGGATAATGGTTTTCAACAATGATTTGATCACTTTGTGTAGTTTCACAACTCTACAAGCATGCATTTCAACAAAAGTCAAAGTATCTCTACATTTACATTAAGATCTAGAATAAGATAATATTGTGCTATATATTTTAGAGGAGGGACATATATATGGAGATATCACAACTACACACTTACCAATTAACAAGGAATCATTGAGCCTCTAAGTTCCTTTGAAATGAAAACTTTAGAATCAAACCGAGAACTTGTAAATAAGGTAGCATCATACTTCAAAAAAACTTTAATTGAACCACCCTTAGACCACTCAAAGGAAACTATATTGTAAGCTCTTCATGACATTTTTTTTATTACTCTATTTTTCACTACATATAGAATAATAATACAAATTTAAATTAAAAAATGCTAATGCTTTTGTGAAAAATTGTTTTTGAAATTATTACATTATATTTAGTATAAATATACTTTAGTGAAAAAAAAAGTTTTTATAATTGATTTTGCATTCAACTAAAATAATGTTAATGGTTTAAGATTCACTACTAATAATTGTTTTAATTACTAATTCGACTTTTTATTATAAATAGTAATAATTGGAGTAGCAAGGTGCTTACAATCGAGTATGTGACATATTTTAATAATAAAAAACATGTTGACAAGAAAAAAATTAAAATATGTTTTAATGGAATTAAATATATATTATGCTAATAGAATAATCATAACTATTCTTTGATTTTTTTTTATCTTAATTTTTTTATACATGAACAAAAAATTTACATCTCTTCTATGCTTAATAAATCCAGATTTAAAATTAATCTATACTCATACTAATTCAATTCAACTGATAAGTCTTCACATTTGTATTTCATTTGTATTTAATTAATTTAACATAGGCATTTACATATCCCATAATACCAATTACATAGCCATGGCTCCAGCCAATTGGATGTCTAAAAAAGAGATGAAATACAAAACCAGATAAACAGATCATTGGGGTGACGAGGATACGGACCAGGACGATAAAAGAAACCAGCTGAGTTGGGCGTCCATAAATTTCCCTCCTGTAATTCTATCATCTCGTCCTCCTCCCGCTCCCTCTCCATTTGGCGGTTGTAATAGTAAGGTGGGACCAGCGAATGCTTTAGAGCTTCAATACCTGGCAGCTTATCTACTTCAATACGGGGACAGTCGATGATCTCTAGACACCGAAAATAACGATGATTTACAAGATCAGAAAGCCCTTTTATTTTCATCAATGAAACACAACCTCTGAAACCCAAAACTCTGAGTGTTACTGGCAATGCTCCAACCTCCTTCAAATTGTCACAACACCTAATCATGAGATATTCAAGGTTGGGACAGGTACCTTCAGGAAAGGATACCTCCGATATTTCAGTGCAGTACAGCTCTAGCTCCTTCAGTTGAAACAGACCTTTGTCAATGGAAGGGACCATTTCCCTGGAGGCTCTTCGCTTTCGCTTTCTTCTTCTCCTTCCCGGGGCAGATTCTGTTAGCAATTTCTCTCTTTCCCTTTCACCCTTCTTAAATGGTAGTTCCTGTAATGGACAACTCCGTACTCTTAAGGTTTGGAGACTGTTGATCTTCATGACAGCAGCTGGTAAGTATTGTATTCCGCAATCTGATATATCCAACAGCGTCATCTGGGTCAACAGTCCAACAGAGTTGGGTAGACATTTCAATTCTGGGCATCCATGGAGCCGCAATTCCTTCAGACTCGTTAGGGAACCGAGGGAACGAGGCAACTCTTTCAACAGAGGGCTTCCTATGATCAGAACTTCCAAATTACTTAGGCATTCAGTAGTTGTGGAAGACAAATATTTTAAGTTTGTATCCAACAAATGTAACCTTTTCAAGTTCTGTTGACGTCCAACTTCGGGAGGCAATAATCTCATTTGAGAATGACCTGAGAGATCTAAGCATTCTAGCGTGGTGATATTTACAAGTGTTTCGCTAGTCAAACTGCAGCAATCACTCAGATGCAAATGTTTAAGTTGCAAAAGATTACCAAAGGAATTAGGAAGCATTTTCAAATTGGAGGAGCCACCGAGAGAAATGCATTGGACGTTTGTTAAAGTCCCAAGAGAATCTGGAAGCATCTCCAAGCTGCTGCAAGCTGACAGATTAATGTGTCGGAGACTTGTTAAATTCCCAAGAGAATCTGGAAGCATCTTCAAGCTGCTGCAAGCGGACAGATTAATGCGTTGGAGATTTATTAAATTCCCAAGATAAACTGGAAGCATCTCTAAGCTACTGCAATTGGACAGATTAATGAGTTGGAGATTTGTTAAATTCCAAAAAGAATCTGGAAGAATCTCCAAACTTTTGCAACCGGACATATGGATTCTTTGGAGATTTCTTAAATTCCCAAAAGAATCTGAAAGCATCTTCAAGTTACTGCACCCACACAGATTAATCTCTCTGAGATTTGTTAAATTTGCAAAGAAATCTGGAAGCATCTCCAAGCGACTGCAATCAGACAGATCAATCTCTCTGAGATTTGTTAAATTTCCAAAGAAATCTGGAAGCATCTCCAATCTTTTACAACCAGCCATAGTGATGCTTTGGAGATCTCTTAAATTTCCAAAAGTATCTGGAAGCATCTGCAAGTTACTGCACCAAGACAGATCAATGTGTTGGAGATTTGTTAAATTCCCAAAAGAATCGGGAAGCATCTCCAAGCTACGGCACCTAACCAAATGGATACGTGGGAGAATTGTTAAATTCCCAAAAGAATCTGGAAGCATCTTCAAGCTGCTGCACCTATACAGATCAATGTGTTTGAGATTTGTTAAATTCCCAAAAGAATCTGGAAGCATCTTCAGGTTATTGCAGTCGTCCAAATCAATGTGCTGGAGATTTGTTAAATTCCCCAAAGAACTTGGAAGCATCTTCAGACTTTTGCACCCAGATAAATTGATGCGATGAAGATTTGTTAAATTCCCTAAAGAATTTGGAAGTATCTGCAACTTTCTGCATTCATCCAGATCGATTTGTTGAAGGTTTTTTAAATTCCCCAAAGAATTGGGAAGCTTCTTCAAACTTTTGCAACAAGATAGCTTGATGTGGTAGAGATTTGTTAAATTCCCTAAAGAATTTGGAAGTGACTGCAACTGTCTTGAGCCATACATATCGATGTGTTGTAGATTTGTTAAATTCCCTAAGGAATTTGGAAGCTTCTTCAAACTTTCGCAATTATACATATAGATGTATTGTAGATTTGTTAAATTCCCAAAGTAGTTTGGAAGAATCTGCAATTTGTCGAACATATTTAGCCGTAGATATTTCAAGGAGCACAGATCACCAAATTCTTTTGGTAACGTTGGTAAATCTACATTGAAAATATCGATCTTTTCCAGGTACTTCAGCTTCCCTAATGACTTTGGAAACTCTAAAAGTGGAGCATTAACATACAACTCCCGCAACTGTAGAGGCGCCTGCAATGTTCACGTTTCCATCATAAGAAAAACAAAAAGATACGACGGTGACTCATTTACAAATTACTGCATCTACAGATACCTACCTGAGATTCAGACTGCCACAATCTGTTCAATTTAAAACTGGTCACTTCTAAAACTCTTAAATGGTCTATTGGAACCCAGGGAGGCAACGAAGAGCAGGGACACTCATTCCAGCGGAGCCATATGAGATTTGGTGACCGCACCCTACTCAATATTCTTTGTACAAAGTCACCTTTACTGTCAAGAAGTTGCAATTTTCTTATTTTGAACGCTTCATGACTCGAACTTTCGTTTAATGAAATTTCTACTTTTCTTGAATCCTCCGTAACGATCCACGGATAAGACATCACAATTCCGCGCACTTCTGGTATTACCTGTTTTTTTTTTATAGACAATATTATAACATGGTACCTGACAGATTGTTTTGAATAAATTTTTTGAAATGTATTGACAAGGATACCAATGTTGAGATGAATGAAGCACTTACAGATGATGATTGCTCCTCGAACAGATCATTAACGTCCTCAATCGAACGCCAAAGACGACGGGGCATTGATTCTTCTTCGGCGATATCTCTTCCCAAGTCTCTGAGGTGATCATGCATTCTTATCATCCTTCCACTGTCCACATCTACAAGGCACCTGTCCTCTAGAGTTTGAAACTCCACCAATCCACCCCATATTCTTATCCACTTATCGCTCTCTTCTCCAATGGCAAAACAAGCAATATCTAAAAACACTTGTTTTTCCTTTTGACTCAGTGAGTCGTAACTAATTTTAAGCCTGGCCATGATCTTGCTAGGCAATTTGTGAAGTTCAAGCAATTTTTCTTCCCAGTAAGACTCGTCCTTTTCACATAAAAGAGCCCCAAAGACTTTTAGCGATAAAGGCAATCCGTCGCAGCCCTTCACAAATTTAACAACAAGGTTTTCAAACCCGAGTCGTGGATGTGGCTGAAAAAAGGCATGCGAACAGAAAAGCTGTTGGGAATGTGGATTATTGAGGCCCTTAAGGTGAAAAATTGATGACTTTGCAATTCCTACACTTCTAAGGACATGTTTGTCACGAGATGTAACTAAAATCAAGCTCTTGGGGTCGAGAACACCCTTAATTGGCAAGAACGCATCTAGTTGATCAGCATCGTCTATATCATCTAATATTATGAGAGCGTGACAAGATTTGAGATTCTTTTGAAGTATACCTATACCTTTTTCCCACATCTTAATTTCCATATCTATATCTGTCAAGTCTTTAATGAGCTGACTCTGCAACGAATGTAGAGACGACCTATGTGCTTTTTCTCTCACATCGAGAAGAAAGGAACAGCGGTTGTAACTTGATCTCTTACAGTTGAAGAATTCTTTGGCGAGTGTCGTTTTGCCAACTCCGCCTGCACCTGCAATCCCCACAACCTTGGCCTCCAGCAGCTGCTCCTCCTCCTGGAATAAGACTGTCTTTTCAAATTCTTCAATTTTTTCCCCCAAACCAGTTGCATATTTGGCAACATGTAATGCTGGTTCTGTAACCTTTGTCAACACCCTTTGCACTACCTTCCCCAGGAGTTCCGCCTCATCCCTGAATATTCATATTTGAAAGATAAAATCACTAATTAGCGACAACAGCCTACCAGGCTGAATTTTCATGTGGCTAACAATCCAACAGAAAGAAAAACTAAGAGGGATTTACGAATTAAAAGCTGAGACAGATGGGAATAGTTGAATATGCTCACCCATTACAAGCCTCCAGCACAAAGCCGCTTAAATCTGCAACATGCGAAAGAGCCTCTCTCCAACTCTGAATTCTTTGGGAGTCGTATCGCTGCTTTTCTTCATGTTTCCGCAGGGCTTTAGCATAAGGTCCATCTTTATCTGTGCCAGTCCACCGGAGATGCTCAGGTTTAACATTGTAAAATACAGGTAGAATTGTAGCCCCAGTCTTCTCCGATTCTACCATGAGACAGAGCTCATCTAGACACCATTTCGATTTTGCATAGTTTTCAGAGAAAATGGCTATATGGACAGATGCGGCTTGGATAGAGGCTTGGATTTGAGAAAAAATTGTTTGTCCAGCCTGTAATTCCGGCTGGTCCAGAAAGACGCGCAATCCACGGGAATTAAGGCTACGGTAAAGATGTCGAGCGAAGGCATTTTTAACATCGGGGCCGCGGTGATTTATAAAAACATCAAAGGGCCTCGATGCAGAACAAGCCGCTGAGGAGGAGGAAGGGGCGATTGTGGAGTGTGCCATTGATATTTAGATGAATGGATTGACAGATGAAAATAATAAAAGCAGACGATGCACAGGCAGGAAGATCGATAGGGGAAGGAAAGGAGTTTAGATTCGTGGAAACGGGAAGCAAGGTAACTGTGGCTTTAAGTAAAGATGAAACGCCAATTACGCGCTGCGCAGTGCTGTGATGTGATGGATCATGGAGCTCAATACCACCTCGCGCTTTTTAGACCTTCAGCAGTGTTGTGATGTGACGTGGTGCACCCCTTCTTAGCACTCAGCATCTGTGACGGCTAGATATCAAGGACCATAGTTTTACTTTCGGTGGATGAATATATTACTTTTTTCTTTTTCTTTTAGTGGACGAATATATTACTTTTAGCTTTTTCTGGTCGATGAGTAAATCAGCTTTTGGGCAGTGTAGTGTCCCACACGCCAAGTTGCACCCCATTCCATGAGTCGGACTAATCAATTGTCATCTTTTCGGATAACGGTGACCGGGGATAAAGTTGTTCGCCTTGGTTTTGAATTGGTGATTTTCCCTAATCTCGAAACATAGAAGGTGCTTACGAAGTTACGATTCAAAGCTGCATTACGAAGTTAACTTTAAACAACAACTTAATAATTATATGAAATGACAACCGAGAAAAATATTTTTATAATAAATAAATATTTAAAATAAGTAATGATAAGTTTATAGAAAATGAGTAGTTTATT
>NWUY0300008414.1:7176-18913 GCA_004151065.3 Larix sibirica
GATATAAAAAAAAAATACACCTCAAGAAATTGGATCCCTCTCGGTGCTTGATAGATCCAGGTTTAAGATGGATCTATGCTAGTTTAAAATAATAAACTATTTTTGAAATATGACTTGTACATATTGAAAAACATAGAGATGCATGAGTGATTATAATCATAACTATCAAAAGTAATTTTACATCCAATGAACAAATCCTTGAGATATGTTGGAATGGAGTAGAATAAATAATGAATGTTTCCACTCTCTTTTAACCATCACATTTTTTTAGAAAATATTGAAAATAAACTTTGCCAAACCCAAAAGTAGGCAACAACACAAACAACCTTTGACAGATCAAACAACCATTAAGTAAGCCTTTCTATTGGGATTACTTGGACTCTGCTATCATTGGAACTGTAACTAAACAGAAATCCATCCCCGCTGCCAATAATCTGATTTTGAAGATCCCACAACAGAAAATCTAGCTCTTATAATACAGGTAAGTAGTAAGTACAAGCAAGCTTGTTTATTGTCTTTTATTACGAACTCCATCTGATTGTATTCACGGTTCTGCAATAATTATTCATGAGAAAGAAGAAACCAAATTCATATAGCTGTTCAGCTTTGCATGGTGAAGGCAGTTTCGGAACATGATGCGCTTCGTTAGTCGCATTATTAAACAACCAGCAAAACATGAACCCAAATCAATGCCGAGATGGGCTCTTATTCATACAAATGCCAATGAATATATGTATCTTTCTCTTCTTAATTCATGTACCTACATTAAAACTCTCCAAAAATTGCATGCCCATATTCTCTTAAGTGGATTGGATCAGAATATCTTCTTAGGAACCAAGATCGTGGGCTTGTATTCATTATTCGGTCAACTGGAGAATGCACGCCAAGTGTTTCACAAAATATCTCAACGAAACGTTTTCTTGTGGAATGCAATCATCAGAGCCTATGCGAGGAAGGGATTCTTTGAGGAAACTCTTGCACTCTATTGCCAAATGCAGCAGGAAGGAATATGGCCAAATAGATACACCTTTCCCTTTGCGCTCAAGGCTTGTGCCGGGCTGTCAGCTCTGAAAGAGGGCAAGGAGATTCATTATAGTATTGGTAAAATGGGTTTCGAATCAGATGTTGTTGTGGGTGTTGCATTGATAAATATGTATGCCAAGTGTGGAAGATTGGACGATGCACGCCAAGTGTTTGATAACATGTCTGAAAGAGATGCGGCCTCATGGAATGCCATGATTGTTGGGTATCTTCAGAATGGAGTTGCGGAGGAGGCATTGGAGATCTTTCGTCACATGCAGCGGACAGATGTCAAGGCCAACCTGGTCACCATGGTGAGCGTGCTTCCGGTATGTGCTGAGTTAGGTGATCTGCAGAGGGGTAGGGCAATTCATGGTTATATAATTAGAGGTGGTTTTGAGACAGTTGTTTCTGTGGGTAGTTCCCTTGTAGCTATGTATGCAAAGTGTGGATTTGTAGGTATTGCAGCTAAAGTGTTTGACTGTATGGCTGAACGAGACGTGGTTTCATGGAATGCAATGATTGCCGGGTATTCTCAGAATGAACTTTCCATAGAGGCTCTGGCACTCTTTGATCAAATGCAGTTGGAGGACGTGAAACCTGACCGAGTAACCATGTTAAGTGTTCTTCCAGCATGTACCCGTTTAGGATCTCCACAACAAGCTCAGAGGATCCATGGTTACATAATTAGAAGAGGATTTGAGCAGGATGTTGCTGTGGGGAATTCCCTTATAGCTATGTATGCCAAGTGTGGGAGTTTAGACAATGGATGCCAAGTGTTTGAAAAAATATCTAGAAAAGATGGGGTTTCATGGACTGCAATGATTGCAGGGTACGTTCACAATGAACAATTTCATGAGGCCTTGGAACTATTTCATAAAATGCAGGTGGCAGACTTGATACCAGACTCAGTTACCATGGTAAGCGTGCTTTCAGCATGTGCCCATTTAGGGGCTATGCAACATGGCAAATGGATTCATGATTATATAACTAGAAATGGATATGACTCAGATGTTCCTGTCAGGAATTCTCTCATAGCGATGTATGCTAAGTGTGGGAACACAGAGATGGCATGCCAATTATTTTATGAAATGCACATAAGAGATACGGGTTCATGGAATGCTATGATTGCATGCAGTGCCCAAAATGGGCATTCTATGGAAGCCCTAACACTGTTTCTCCAAATGCAACTGTCGGGTTTGAAACCTAACTCAGTTACCTTTGGGAGTGTTCTGTCAGCTTGTGCCAATGTAGGCGCTTTGCAACATGGCAAGGCTATCCATGATTACATAATCAAATGTGGACTTGAGTCATATATTTCTGTGGGTACTGCTCTCTTAGACATGTATGCCAAATGTGGGAATGTCAAAATTGCTCATGAATTATTTGACAGGATGCCTAAAAGAGATGTCATTTCATGGAGTGCAATGATTGGGGGCTATGGAATGCATGGGTATGGCAAGAACGCACTCGAACTTTTTTCCCAAATGCAAGAAACAAGGGTGATGCCAAATCATGCAACCTTTGTTTCTGTTTTATCTGCATGCAGTCATGCAGGCCTTGTGGATGAAGGCTGGCGATGCTTTGATTACATGACTCAAAAATATTCCATCACACCCAATGCTAAGCACTATGCATGCATGGTTGACCTTCTTGGCCGTGCTGGGCATCTACATGATGCACTAGATTTCATTGAAAAAATGCCAATAAAACCTGATGTTGGTGTGTGGGGAGCCTTGCTCGGTGCCTGCAAAATTCATGGCAATATTGAGCTAGGAGAGCATGTGGCAGCATGTATTCTTCAGTTGGAGCCTGAAAATACTGGACACTATATATTGCTCTCGAACACTTATGCTGTCATTGGGAGGTGGGATGATGTAGAAAAAGTAAGAAAAATGATGAAAGGCAGGTGCATGAAGAAGGCACCAGGGTGCAGCTTCATTGAGGTAAATAACAAGGTTCATGGTTTTCTTGCAGAAGACAGATGACACTTGGTAACTGATTTTTTTTCCAACGTTTGACATTGTCTAGGAAGATGAAGGGGCAGGATATGCCCCTAATACAAAATACTGCATGGTTAAGAAATGGTGGTGAAGGAACCCATCCTCTACAATTTAAGAGAAAAACTAGATGTAGTTTTTGGACTTTTTCAAAACAAGCCCAGCGACTACTATCCAGAATCGCAAAGAATATTCATATCTTTTTGGGGAGTAGATGCAATTATTTACAGTTACATTATCACCTACCTGAAGGCACTTTCTTTGGGCAATGCTGATTACATCAAATTATTTGAAGGTACATTGCTCCCATGTTTTTGTGACCTCTCTTGCAGCACACAAGAACTTGACAGGACTTCTTAGCCAATGAACTCATTTCTTCATCCCATGGAATTAGTAGAACCACAGTTCAAAGAAATAAGCCACTCTTGGATCAGTAGGGCAAACTGGATTACGGAGTGTATATCAATATGCACACTTGTGTTTTTGTTCGGACCTAATGTAACTTTAATGGTCTGGGCTTCAGTATCTGTAAGATACTGTCTCCAAGAAGCTCTTCCCAAAAGGCATGCCTGTCAGATCTTCGTACATAATACTTGAACAGCTTACCTTGTAGAAATGGGTACAATAAAGTTTTTTAGTTATTTGTGAGGAATTTTCCCCTGGAATAAGAGATGAAAAGTGACATTAAATAATCACTCTTGCAATATTTTAAATTGATATATAATCCCCTATTTCTAGTGTAGAATCCCCCAGCATCAAGATTGACTTTTGTTTTTGAGATGGCTGAAGTTTTCATGAAAATTGGAACCAAATGCCACTGTGCTCAAACTTTGCTTTGTTATGTGCTTGTTTTCTATTGATTTAAAACAAGGCATATCAAGCAGTTGGTAGCTTGTGTTTACAGAAATATGGTGGAGAATATGCAAGAATAGTAATTTCACTTGAATGAGAGCACGCTATCGTAAACAGTGAAGATGACTGGTATAAATTGGAATATCATCCACTGTTGGGATGGATAGATCCTTGGCTAAGTGCATATAGTTTACAGGCTTTGAATCCATGTAAGATGGGCATATGGTTTACAGGCTTTGGATCCGTGTGAGATCTTGGATACAAGGCTTGGAGAACTTAATTTCATGAGCTTTTTATGACTGACACTTTGTTTTTCTTTTCATTTCTTTTGATATTTTTATGACCATGATACTTGGTTTCTCTTTTGTCTGTTTCAAATACACAGACTATTGGAAAGTAAAGTGAGGGGCTCCAAGAAAGGTCATGTCTTCCTCGGAAAGGACATCTTGAATTTTTCAGAGTTGTCCCTTTCATAGAGTTTTTTTAAGAATTTTATACGGAAAGGAAGGCATTCTTTTAAGGAAGTTTGGAACATCAAAAGAGATAGTTTGTAGAGTTCAATATCCAGCCATCAAAACATACTGCTGGAAGTGGTCTTTGGCCAGAAATTTTCTCTTCTTGATGGCCTCCAGTGATACATTTTCCTGGTTCCTTCCCTTCTCCCTCCTCTACAGTTTTGAAGGACTGCAGCCCACAGCTGGCATGGACAACTTGGCTGCCCAAAGCTGGCATAGGCAACTTGGCAGCTGAACTCACCAAGTGTTGTGACTCAGATTGTCTATGGACAAATTCCACATGACAATCCTCTGTCTGAGTAAGCCAGGTTTATTGTTTGAAGGCATTATTTTTTAATTTTACCCCCTGCCATTGTTTTGTTAGACCTTTGACACAAGCTTCTTTTAGATGAAGGTATGAGAACATTGAGCGAGATTTTTTTCTGGACACATTCTCAACAGCCAGCATTATTATGCCAGAAGAAACAAGAAGGATACCGAACAGTAGCAGAGGAGCAACCTTAGATATTCAGGTTTATTGCACTCTTTTTGCCAATTAGTGTTATAGATTACTCTTTTGGTTTTCCCATTGACATGGGTGTTTCATGGTAAGCCAGGTTTATAGTTTTATGGTGGGTTTCATTTTTCTCTAGTAAATACTTGAATTTTATGCAATTCAATAATTATATATGCCTTTGTGAGAATCATTTACTTGCATCAACTTTTTGATCTTGTAGGGTAACTATGATATGCAAGCTACATGGCATTTGTGTGGAAAATCCTTTGGAAATTGTGATTGGGAATTGCAACTTCCATCTTACCTACACCAGTGGTGATAATTTGTTGTTGTATGATCATGATTTAGAGAGGTATGTTCAGGATAATTTGATAAATTTTGCAATTGGGAGATTGGGACTTCCATTGTACCACAAGAGTGGTGATAATTTTTCTGTTTTATGATCTTCTTTGAGAGAGGTATGTTGAGAATAATTTGATAAATTTTGCTCTTGTTTTTTAACTTTATGTTATCGTTTCTCTTCATCTTTGTCACATTAGTTGTCTTCGGTGAGATGTATGTAGTCAATGGAAATAACTAGAGGTCTACTTGAGCACACTCAGCTTGTCCAGGAAAGGCCCTGTCTCGTAATTGAGAAGGTCTATGCCAAAAACTATGAACTTTGCATTCCTATGGATACAAGCCAAATATTTTTTCTTGTTCATTTGTCTTTTTTGTTTTATAAAGAAAAAACAATGAGGTATATCTATGACGTCATCAACTGCAACATTTTCGCTATTTACATGATTATTTCTATGCTTATTATCACTCTTTTTTTCTGTTTTCTTTTGGGGGGGGTTGTGTTGTTGTTGGTTGCCACTATACTCTTTTTGACATGGATTAGCATCAAGCTCAACATGAAGTGGTAACTAGAGTTTGCGAGGCATTTGAAGTCCTTATGGAGGAGTTACTTATTGTGTTGCAGAGAAATACGAGTAAATGCCTTCGTTGTTATTTGTTAATACTTAACTGATAATTCTAATATATTATACTAATACAACATCACAGGCTTGATCAAAGTTGAGGCAGTTTGGAATTGGTTTCGCTATATCCAGTTCCCTTTAAGAAGAAGGTTTGATGGATAGTCTTTAACCATTGGGTACAAAACTCGTAACTTTAATTAAATAGAAGTAGATACAAAGTTATTTTCGCAGTTGTACTTTGCTCTCCCAAAACATTTGTGCCTTTTGGTCTTGAAACTGTTTGTATGAATGTCGATTCAAGCGCTAGTATATGTAATATCAGTCAACCATGGTCTTACATAATTTCGTTTTGGCTACTTGGTTCATTAATTAATCCTAGACATTTGACCTTGGTGGAACACCTTCCTTGATTCTCTGGTTGCTTTGCTTTCCTATAAAAGTTTGATTTTCATGCTTACTGTTTTCACTTTCGTGCTCGTTTGCTTTTGTTTTAGTTAGAGGTTTGCTTGCTTAGTTCCTATCCTAGTTTTTTCGTCTTTTGGTTTCATTGCTTGTACGCTTTCATAGATAGGTTTCTGTTTTTAATTAAGGCACAATGTATTTTCTATGACATGATTTTGTTGGCCAAGGTTGCATGGTTGTGATCTTCCTTTAAAATCCATACTTAAGATGGTAAACAACTGCTTTGGTCTCTGAAACTATCATTGAAAGGGTTGAAAATAATTTGTTTTTGTGAGTTTTTTCATTCTTTCTTGTTTCCATTGTGTGGTATTGCATCTATGTACAATGTTTGTGTGTTGTCTTTTGCAGAAAGAACCCCCTGTTTGCATGATTGTCATGAGGAGATTGATGCAATGCCTGATGACCTTGCATTGAGCCAATGTTTCCTTTATGCCCTAATTCTCAAAATTTGAGCCACAAATGAGGTGATGAACCTATGTTTCTTGGGCGATGTTGCTCAACGAAACATGGCCATTTTCCCCTTTTCTCTAAATCTTCATGTTTCTATGTAAAGATTCTTCTTTTTATCGTTTGCTTTATGTCTTTCATTTTTTTATCATGTAATGATCGTTAGACCTTATTCTTTTTTATTGGAACAATAGGCTATGCAAGTTCGTCACACCTATGGATCTTCTAGAGACAGTTAGTCGACAATCCACAGTCGGCTAGGACAGGTCACTGAGTGGTCAACCAAGGGATCAACTAGATGGTCAACTAGGGCATTCAACTGATCAAGCATTAGAACAAAGCAATTGATTAGTGCACAAAACAAGGCAGAAATCAAGGAGTTTGTTATGCATCCTCACTAATTTATGTGGACCTTGTCTTCCCCACTTCAAGGGAGTTGGTTATATTTTGGTGCTATAGAAAGATGGCCCTATGGGTAAATCTAAGAACAAATTGTGTGTATGGAAATATTTTGGTTTCTTAGACTCTATGCAGGTTGAGCCATGCTTGGTTGTGCTTAAATGTCGTAACAATGTCTTTGCACACCACATTAGCTCTCTAATCTACCTAATCTTATGATTCTCCAACATGGTATCATAGCTAGTGGTTTGAGATCCAAACTGTTGTCCACAAGTCTTGTGGAGGCTATTGGTTGTACATGTTTATGATGAGTCAAATTTGTCTGGCAGATTGAATGAGGGTTTCAACTTGCATACTAAATCTAGAATTAGATATGTAGATCAACATTACGAATTCCAAACAAGAGCCTATATTTTTGAATGACCACAACTATTGAATTTGGGCACAAGATATGGAAACCTTGTTGAAGAGTAAAGCGTTGTGGTTGTTTACAAGAATTATGGTTCCAGATCCAAAGGATGACTAGAAAAAATTTGTCATCAATAGGAAGACATATGAAGCTATAAGAGTCATAACCACCTACATCTCTAGGAAGACTCGCTTTCATGCAAGCAAGATTGGTTGTCCAAATGTTATCTAGAAGCTAAAGACTATGTTTGATTAAACTGACGAAATTCACGTTATGCAGATTGAAAAAGAGTTGACCCCTCTTGATCCTCTCTCTTTTGAAAGAATTGAAGACTACTTTGCCCATGTGAAGGAACTTTAGTTCAAATTGGGTGAATGCAGAAATTATTTTCCTTAGAAAGATGGTCAACTCATAGCACTAATTCTAATAAATCTTAAGACACCCTATGATGTGTTTTATTTGATGTGATGTGCCAATTGGAGCTCTAGAAAATATGATCTTAAGGATTACTCTGATTCTTTTTGTGGTGTACTAATTAGGGCACAAAGAAAAATTGCTTGATGAAGGGAAATTGAGGTCAAGCAACATGCCCATTTGTTGAAGAATAAAAGGTCAACAAAAGTATAGAGAAAGAGGTTAATAATGTAGTCACGAGAAAGAACAGAATTGTATCGACTATACCATTAAGAAGAAGCATGGTGATTAGACTTTGAGTAAGAAAGTAGAAAGGATAAGACATGTTGTTAATTGCGAGAATTTGGGAGATATGAAGAAGGCTTGTTGGTAGAAGACCAAGGCCCTAGAGGAGGAAGTGAAGAAGTTCGAAGGAGATGTGTCAATTGGAAGATTGACTAATGTGCATAACTGAATCTCAGAAGGTAAGATAAATAACTATATGTTTTATGTTAGTGCTTCTTGGGCCTTGCATGCTCATACCTCTTAAAGTGAATGGATAGTTGATTCTAGTTGCACCCATCGAATGGCTAAATATGCTTCTCTCTTTTATGCACTTACTATTGCTAGTTGTGAAAAGATTGAATGTCAGAATGGCGTGATCACTTGTGTATATCATGTACCTAGCTTAAGTACCAATTTGTTGTTTGTACTTTAACTAATTCAAATTGGCAAGAAGGTAGAGTGTTGGCTAGATCAATTTGTTGTGAAGGATATGCACATCAACTTTTTTGTTGTTGGCGAAGGTTTCCTTGATCCAAAGAACATACTATATAAGTTTTGTGACTTTAGTAAGAACGATCCAGGATTGACTACACTCATAGCTCACGCCAACTACCAAAGCAAACTTTAGCATGAATGACTAGGACATATGAATTTTCGGATCTTGAAACTGATGGTGACACACAACATGGTTACTGAACTACCTAAGGTTGTTCCTCCTAATGGAGTATGCAAAGGATGTATGTTTGGGAAGCATCATCATGTTGCCTTTGAAATAGGGAAAGCTTGGAAAGAAAAGGCTTAGATGGATCTTGTCAATTGTGACATGTGTTCCTTGAACAAACCATCGCTAATTGGTGCAAGGTATGTATTGACCTTCGTTGATGACTTTTCCAAGTACACTTGGGTATATTTCTTGAAGAATAAGAGTCACGTTTTTTAAATTCAAGGAATTGAGGGCATCAGTTGAAAAGCAATGCAATCAATTGTAAATTTTATAAGACTAAACAATGGAGGAGAAAATTTAGGCAAGGACTTCGAAAGCTATGTTCCATAGAATGGTATTTCTTGGCATAAAATAGATATGTACCTTACACACCTCAATAGAATGGTGTTGTCAAAAGAAATAAATGGACTTTGGTAGCAATGACATGTTGTTTGATTTAGGCCAAAGGTCTATCAAATAAGTGTTGGGCATAAGTTGTCTATTATCAAATTATTTGTAAAATTTGATTCAAACTAAAGCTATATGGGATGTGACTCTAGTTGAAAGATGGAGTGGAGGAAAACCCTAAGTTGGACATCTTAGAACCTTTGGATGCAAAGCATGGGCTTGCATTCTAGATGATAGAAGGAAGAAAGTAGATGCTAAGAGTCATGCCATCATGATTGTGACGCAAGGCAGGTCGGTCGGACCCTCTTGCTTAACAATATCACATAGTTAACACACAAAAGCTCACATAGACTAGACATGAACTAGAAATGCCAAGAAGTTGGCTTCTATTACTTGAATCACTTACAAAATTACATGCAAACTAATAAACAAGTCGGCCTCAGCCTCTCACAATATACATAAGTAAATATCTGTTCTATCTATGTGATCTGNTTAGTTGGTAAGTGCGTGTTTTTAATTACAAATATATGAAATCATAATAATGATTGAATATGTTAAATTTTAATCACGTTGTTTAGAAGTTTTATGATTTTAAATAGAAAATTTTGATTTCTCTCGTATTATTTTGAAAAAAATCTAGTATAAATTTTTAAAAATTTGGTTAGAATTGTTAAACTTTCAAATTTTGGGTGCTATGCGGTTTTGGATGGTGTGGTGTTAAATATGTTTCTATCATCAAAATCATCATTAAAACACTATTAAATATACATTTTGCAAAATAAAAAAGACGGATTCTGGTGACCATCCAAACCAAATTGTCTAATTTTTAGATAACTCCATTTTAATTACATTTATATATTTTTTGTGATCAAATTTAATTTAATGAAATCATCATAATGAATGAATATGTTAATTTTCATTATATTTATGAAATTGACAACAATTATTTAATGTGTTAATTTCATTACATTTATGATATTATTACATTTATGATATTGTTAATTAGCCATTACTATTGATGATTAGTCACTTAAGCTGTATCATTACATTTATGAGATTATAAATTAGTCATTATTATTGACGGCTAGCGAATTTGTACAGGAGGGGAAGAGTGTGGAGCATTCCTCAATTTATGTGCATGAGGTAGTTTCTAGTAAGACTTCTAAGATCAAATGATAAAGTTTTGACAATTTACCAATGCCTTGAATTTGTATCTAGGAACTCATTAAGCTTTAGGAAACAACTCTTTTTCATTGTAGTTGGATCTAAAACTTTCTTCTATTAATATCTCATTGAACTCCTTATTTAAGTACTAAGGATGAAATTTGAAACATTTGATCTTAGTCAGCCATTGCAAAATGTTTTCATTCTGGATTTAATATTAGTCATCCATCGCAGAATGATTTCATTATGGATTTTATATTAGTAAGCCATTGCAAAATGCTTCGATTATGTATATGATATTAGTTAACCACTGCAAAATGCTTTCATTATGAATAAATTTATTGGAATTTAGATATGATTGAATCTGAGTTTGTCGGCATCCTCTGACATGCCTGCACAACCTTCTCCTGTGGTGACACCTGGCCTGGTCCCAAGCTACTTCTTAATGGTCACTGACCTCCTCAACTACCCACAACGGTTGCAGGTCTATCTCCTAGACCGGTGCACTTCTCAACTTTTGTGCCTCTTGACTTCCCTATAGTTGTCGGTCTTATCGCTATCTACTTTCGACTGGTATGCACTTCGACACGTCGACCATTCTCTACTTCATCGGTCCTCGACTTAACTTGTCGACTTCACTTAGTCTCAATGACTACCGTCCTCCCCATCCCCCATGCTTGGCCTTTGCCACTTCCGTCGATATCGTTTTTTTTCCTTTCGTTGACTTTCAAATTCGACGAATTTTGCTTATGTCAACCATACTTTGACAACTTCTTGCTCTACTTCCTGGCCTAGACTGCTAGTATTCCCACACCAGTGGTCGTCGGCAATCCCCCTGGTCGGCCTTCTTCTATCGATCAACTTCGACTATTCTTCCTATGCCCGGATGCCCATGCATCAGTCTCCCAGGTGAAAAATAACTCGATGGCTCTGTCATACTTCTGTATGCCTCCTCTAAAATGCATGTCTCCTCTTCCATCTTGTCGTTCATCCATCGGACTAAGTATTCTTTCTCCTTCTAACTCTTTGTGCGTCCGACTTCATGCTCATCCATCACTTCGGTGATCTATTCCTTCTATCGGTCTGGAATCTATCATGCCAAGTCGATGTTTGAAACGTTTGCGTTGTTGCTCATCGAAGCTTCTTAATACTTGTACAGATCTATTACGTTCAACATAGGATAAATGTTTAAATCTTTCGGTAGCTCCAACACATAAGCATT
>NWUY0300008416.1:27153-40379 GCA_004151065.3 Larix sibirica
AAAAAGTATTCGATAACCACTCTGCAACAGTGATTCAGGCAGCGACAAAATATCCGAACCTTTGCATATCAATATCTGGACTTTTGTAGCAACAACTACCTAACACAACTTAAGTCGCTGTCAGAAAAGGTGTCTCGCGATTTACACTACTTTAAATCAGTACACCCGAGAAAATAGTGCCCGCATAGAAACGGCAACTAAAACCCGAGAAAATAGTGCTCGCATAGAAACGGCTACTACCCGTCCATCCCGGGATAAAATTATATGGCCACCAACTAATCCAAAGCACCGCTCGTCTATGCAAAATGCTTTTGCCCTTTTTTACCGACTCTCACGAGAAGTAATTGTTGCGCAGAGTCGCATTTAAATAAACACGCTCTTCTTTATCAAACTGGAGGAGGTTCCATGAATTCTCCATAGGCATTGAACAACCAGGGATTAAGCCAATCTCATCGCCCTGTATTCAGACTTTGGGGGATTATCTCATATTGTACTATGGGGGATTATGCGCTCGTTTTCGCCATCATTGCTTTCCTGTTATCAGTGCGGAATTTAGACGCGTTGGAAAAGTCTGATGATGATCAGGAGATAAAATCCTATATCGTTTTCATGGATAAATCCATGAAGCCTGACCATTTCACTCTCCACGAACACTGGTACACTTCAATGATAGACCAAGTTTCTGGATCCAAATCGGATCCCGCTGCTATGCTGTATACGTACGATACAGTAACGCATGGCTTTGCTGCCAAGCTCACCAGCATGGAGGCTCAAGCTATGGAGAATATGGATGGATGCTTGGCTGTATTTCCAGACTCCCTCACTAAACTCCATACTACTCGAACCCCGGACTTTCTGGGATTGAGCTCTAGTTATGGTCTATGGCCACTGTCACATTACGGTGATGATGTTATCGTGGGCATGCTGGATACCGGAATATGGCCCGAGAGCAAGAGCTTCAGCGATCATGGCCTTACGCCGGTGTCTTCCAGATGGAAGGGAAAATGTGAAGCGGGCACAGAGTTCAACTCTTCCCACTGCAACAAAAAAATCATCGGAGCTCGCTACTTTCTCAAAGGATATGAAGCACGGAGCGGTGTTATCGACCCGAAGGAGGATTACAGATCTGCCCGAGATGCCAACGGGCATGGTACGCATACTTCGTCTACTGCGGCCGGGTCGGTGGTGCCTGGAACGAACCTTCTTGGCTTCGCCAGAGGAACAGCTAGAGGCATTGCTACCAAAGCTAGATTGGCCGTATACAAAGTCTGCTGGGCACGGGGTTGCGCTTACTCCGACCTGCTTGCCGGAATGGAGAAAGCAGTTTCGGACGGGGTGGACCTGTTATCTGTATCAATTGGCGTCTTTGGGTTTCTTCCTTATTATTACGATCCTATAGCGGTTGGAGCTCTCGGAGCCATTGAGAAGGGCGTTTTCGTGTCCTGCTCGGCTGGTAATGAAGGGCCAATTTCTTCTGCGATTTCCAACACAGCGCCATGGATAACCACCGTAGGCGCCAGCACCATCGACAGAGAGTTCCCGGCTCCCGTTGTGCTTGGGAATGGTAAAAGCTACAGGGGTTCCTCCATTTACAAAAGCAAGACGGCGGGAAACGAGCAATTTCCTTTGGTATACGGGAAAACTGTGTCGAGTAACCAGACTGCAAATCTTTGCCTCGACGGCAGCCTTGATCCCAATATGGCTAGAGGAAAAATTGTTCTCTGTGAATTTGGAGGAAACGAAATGGTGGAGAAGGAACTGGTTGTGCGACGAGTTGGCGGTGCGGGGATAATTCTAGCCAACCAGCCTGCTTATGGAGAGGATTTGTTGACGGATTGTCCTCTGTTACCAGCAACGAGTGTCGGTTCCAAGTCGGCGGAAGACATTAAAGCCTATATCAACAGCACCAAACATCCTACAGCAACAATCAAAGCCGAGGGACTGACAATCGTTGGTAAAGCACGAGCCCCGGTGGTAGCAGGTTTCTCATCCAGAGGGCCGAATCCGCTTGTTCCGGAGATCCTTAAACCGGACCTGGTTGCGCCAGGAGTAAACGTATTGGGGGCGTGGAGTGGGCACACGGGCCCGACTGGCTTGATCTCAGATAGGAGAAGAGTAGACTACAACATAATCTCCGGGACTTCGATGGCTTGCCCTCACGTTACCGGCACAGCAGCACTAATACGCGCTGCACATCCGGCGTGGACACCTGCTGCAATAAAATCGGCGCTGATGACATCTAGCATGCTATTTGATAAAGGAAAACGCCTTATACACGACTCCGCAACGGTCCAACCAGCAAACGCCTTTGCAATGGGCGCGGGTCATGTCAATCCCGAGGCTGCCTTGGATCCTGGGCTAGTCTACGATCTTGGGATGAGAGAGTACGTTAGGTTTCTGTGTGGCTTGAATTACACTACAAAGCAAATTCATCTTCTAACAAGGAAGGCAAGCTCCTGCCCCAAGTTACGCGGGCAGCCAGGAGACCTGAACTACCCATCGTTCACCATGGTGTTTAAGCCGCGGAATTTAGTTCATGTTACTCGGAGAATTGTGACGAACGTTGGAGGAGTCCCCTCTGTGTATGAGATGTCAGTTGACAGTCCTGCAAATGTAAATATAATCGTGGAGCCGAGAACGCTCGCCTTCAAAAGAGAAAACGAGAAGGCGAGTTTTACAGTAAGATTTGAAAGTAAAATAGCATCTGATAACAAATCCAGTGGACGCCAAGAATTCGGGCAAATTTCGTGGAAACGCATTAAGGGTGGAGCGCAGGTCGTTCGTAGTCCGGTAGCCATAGCCTGGGAATATGATGAAGAATGAGGTATCTCAGAAGCAGATAATATTCTGGAATCGTCCATAATCGTATGGGATGCCTCTGCGCCCTTTGGCTTAAAATAATCAGAATTCTTCTGCTTTCAATAAAAATATTTAAGCAATCCTTGAAGATGCTATACATCGATCTGAGTCTTCAGTTTGCAGTTGGTTTGACATCTTCCAGTTATTTGTGTTTCTCCTTTGTCAATCTTCCAAATTCTTTAGGCTCTTTCCATCCGACCCAAAGCATATGGGTTTCAATAATGGAGGAGGTCATGAAAGATCTGGCTTGGAACTGTTTGTTTTGTGATTCAACAGATGCGTCCCCAAGGAAGGCAGATGGTTTCGTCCATTATGCTTGAGAAATTTTACAATCATGGATCTGTGTCAATCGCGGCATACTATGTCACCCATCTTTATTCACCGTTATCGATTGATTCATCAAATCTTTTTACATGCCCAATTTCAATTGGACAATTTTGGGGAGAAAGCTCTTTGGATAAAGCATTGTTTTTTATTTCTAACACAGCTTTGAGGATCCCGCTGCCAACTGCCAGGCATATAAATATTAAATAATGTAATGAAATATTTAATATAATATTAAAATGTGAAGATTAAAATCAATAAAAAGAAATATATATTTTTGTAAAATAATATTGTAGTAATACCATTATTATTGAATTTTTAGTTTATTATGGTGACATGGGTTGGTTTGGGATTCTTAATGGGAGTAAGTTAAACTTATACTATTTGCACTTTTTCTGTGAGTTATTTGCACTTTTTCTGTGAGTTGTTGGAATCCGGTGGCTAGATTTTTCAAATAGCAATTTTGATTGCTAAAGTGGATTCAATGTTGCCGGATTTTTGCTGGAAAACTTGTTGGATATTATGTGCAAATGGTATAGAGTTTAGTTTACACCTTATTAATGTTGACTTTAGTTGACATGGGTTGGTTTGGGATTATTAATGTTGATTTTGTTAGGTGTGGTTTTATATGGTTGATTGTAGTTGACTTGGGTGACTATGATTGATTTCATGGGCTCAAACTTGGCAAAAGGTGCTTGAATATGATTAACTTTTGTTGACTTAGGTTGACTTGGCTTAATGTAGTTGGCTTGGTTGAATGTGGTTAACTTTGGTTGGCTTAGGTTCACTATGATGACTATGGTTGACCCTAGTTAATTTTTCTAAATATAATTTACCATGGTTAACTTAGCACACTATGGTTGACTTGGATTACTAAGGTTGACTTTTGTTGACTTTGATGACTTGTGGATGACTGAGCTAAGTGTGGTAGAGTTTGACTGTGGTTGACCTTGGTTTAGTGTGGTTGGGTTCACTGTAGTTGAATTTGGTGGTTATGCTTGAACTTAGTTGATTTTGATTGGCCATGTTGAATTAGTTGACTTTCGTTGATTGTGGTTGACTTTTATTGAGTGTGATAGACTTGGATCACTATGGTTGACCATGGTGGACTTCAATGGATTATGGTTAACTTTAATTGATTTTGGTTGACTGCGATTGAGTGTAGTTGACTTTGGTTAACTTCATTCCCTAGAATAAACAACGGTTGAATTCACTAACTATGGTTGACCATGGTTGACTTTGGTTGACCATGGTTGAATTTGGTTGACTATGTTCACTATGTCAAACTTAGTTAACTTTTGTTGACTATGGTTGACCTTGGATGGTTATGGTTGAGTGTGGTTGACTTTGCTAACTTCTAATTAATGTGGCTAATTGGTTGATTATGCATGAATGTGTTCAATATGGCAAACTTTGGTTTAGTATGGTTAAACACGGTTCACTATGTTTGACTTTGGTTGACTCTAAGGCTTGGATCACTATGGTTAACTTTGCTCACTGTGGTTGATTTAGTAAATTATAGTTAACTTGTCTCATCGAGGTTGTTGATTGTGTTTAATTGTGGCACACTTTGCTGTTTGTGGTTAATTGAAGTTGAGCATAGTTTATGTTGGTTGAATTATGTCACATTGCTATCTTCCTCAAGGGTTATGTCACATTGTGACAATGCTNAAATGAGGGATTATGGCTTAATTATGTCACATTGCAATGTTCATCAAGGGTTATGTCACATTGTGACAATCCTCAATTGTTATGTTGGATTGTGATGTTCCCAAAACGTACATATAATTGTTACAATTGATACTTAGTAAGAATAGACAATATTGCATTATGACACTTCATAATGTTCTCCTATATTGAAAGTTTGCAATACTTCATTTTTACAATGATTAAAAGAAAAGTGATATGTCTATACTACTTCACTATAGGTTAATTATGGTCGACTCCAGAAAACCAACACTCTTTTTTGGGTAGGAAGAAAAACCTTGAATGAGTTACATTAAAGTGGGTCCTAAAGAGGTACCGTTTCCTTATGAATTTATTTTCAACGGCAAATTTAATTCTTTATCATTCATTTTGGAAAGATCTTCCTCTTCTTGAAGAAGGGAGGAAGCTATATGAGACTTCTCCACCTTCTACCCCAATAAAAGAGGAAATGCATGTAAATGTCATGTATCATGAAAGACTTATCTATTTGTACTCATTGGATATCAGTGATAAGCGGAGTCCACCTCACTCTTTCATATTAATTTCTAATTTATTTCATTGACTTAGTTAATTGCGGTTGACAATGATTGACTTTGATTGAGAATGGTTGACTATTGAAGACATTGATTCACTATAGTTGTTTATGGTTGCTTGACAATAATTGCGACTAACTTTATTGACATGGGTCGATTGTGGATTAATAGAATTGATTGGTTCATTGTGGTTGCCTATGGTTCACTATGGTTGACTTAGGCGACTATTGTTGACTTGGGTGATTATGTCTAACATTAGTTGACAAGAGTCCACTATGATTTTTTTGGGTTGAATTTGGTTGATTGTGGTTAAGATTGATTTCAAACTAATGATGGTCTCTCATGACACTTAGTAGCAATGAAAATATGGAAAAATAACAATTTGTTGACTTGGAGGGATGATTCAAGGTACTTTTACAACCATTTTGAATATGCTCTAAGAATATGAAATGTAAGAAGTCAAATTAGCTTAAAGATAATATAATTTGTATTTATGGAAACTTTTTACAATTATGTGAAATTTGAGTTGTTCTAACAATGGTATACATTACTTTTCTTGCAAAATGTAATGCATATGTTTGTGTTAGCGCAAAGCATCATGTACTTAAATGACAAAAATTCCTTAAAATAATTTGCACAATTGTAAGACAGTGTGTTCTTCTACACCTCTATTTAAAAAAATGTTAAATTTATATGTTGTTTAACTTACGAAAGTCATCATAGTCCTAAAATTAATAGGCCAAGCCTAATTGAAAGGTTTCGGGTTCTTAACATATTCAAACATGTTATATTGGTATCCATAACTGTGTCATATACACAAAATTAAATGGGTAAGGCAATAAAAAATTATAGCAGGAAAATAAGACATCTGTATTTTAAAATTTGATATTTGTTAAGACAAAAATAGTTAAAAACATAAAACAATATTATTATTAAAACATATACGTTGAATCTACATAGTCAGATTGTGTGTGTAATTCCATTGGGAATGGATGCATGTAATGTATTTAAAAATTACATGAAAAATGCATATTTTGAGAGGCATTTAAAGAAAGGGAGGGTTTGTTGTTTTTGTAGCCCAAATAGCGAAGGTTGTGTTATTGAACCTAAATTTGAAGCAACCCTATCAACAAACACATAATTGGAAATTCTCAATCCCACTAAGAAAGTTTTGAATTTTAGGAACACACATATTATAAGAACAAGCACAGATTCTAAAATGTGTGCACAATATTAAACATGCATGCACTATTATAAAAAATAAATAAATACATATCATTCTTGCTCCTTTACCTAATACCCATGCTAGCATAGAAGATGACCATGCTACCATATACATTTATAATCTCTAAAAGTATATACAAAGGTTATGCCTCTTTGCAACCCATGCCCATTGAATCTTTCTAGAGTGGAAATCTTAGTTTATGCATGACATCGATATCGCACCCAAATGCCAAATATCCCTTAGAGAGGATATGTGTGGTGGTTTGAGGCCTTGTTCATGGCCCTTGAGCTTGATAAGTTTCATTTAGGGCCTAAGGCCTTTGTTTTCCTTCCTCAGCCATGGTACATACCCTAAGAGTGTGCACATATTTTTAGTTAGAAGCTAAACATCTCCTATAAGGTCTACTAAGGTGGTTGTTCGAGGACTACTTCATGAATATTGATCATGAGAAGATCTGTCCTAATCCCCTTATGTTCATTAATTGATCATGGTCAAGGCCCTTAGTTCCATACGTGGTGCTCAATAACTCCTAATGGCACTAAGATCCAACCCAAAGATCCCAAGACCCAACTATGGTGCACAAAACCTTTGAAATGTTCCCATAGGAAAGATATCCCTTAGATCATTTGTTTATGGCCATTAAGTTAAACAAGCATTTTTTAAGGCCTAATGCCCTTGTCTTCCTCCCTTGACCATGGTAGAGCTCCTATGATCCATTCTTATTGTGCAAAACATATTAATAGTTCCCATATTCCCAATAAGAGACCTTGCTCATGGCTATTGAGAAAAATAAACCTTCATTGATGGCCTAAGGTCCTTGTTTTCCTCCTCGAACTATGATATGGGCCCTAAACCCTATATGTGTTGCAAAAAACTTCTAATGGAACCCATATCCCACCCAAAGGTCAAAGATCCCTTAGAAAATATCTGTGTGGTTGTTTGAGGCCTAGTTCATGGCCCTTGAACTCAAGAATATTTGTTTTGTCTTTAAGGCCCTTGTTTTTCTCCCTGGGCCATGATTCATCCCTAAGACAAGTCTAGTTCTTACTATGAAAAACATACTAATGGTGTCAATGATCCTCTATAGGGATCTTATGTAGTTGTCTTAATACTACTACTTAAATCTTGAGCCTAAGAATATTTAAATAGGGCCTTAGCATCTTATGTTCCTTCCCTAACAATGTTCAAGGACTCAACTGCATTACGTGGTGTGAAAAACATTCTAATGGCACTAAGGTCCAACCTTGAGGCCTCTAAGTTAGGTTAATTTTCCTAGTTAAGGGCTTCTAGGGTAAATCCTCATGAATTGGGTGTGTGCAATTGTTATTCTTTTTTTTTCTTCTTAAGAATGTATATTTATTGGTTCACTTGCATAGGTTTAAAACTCACAAAAAATACTAATGGCATCAAATATCCCCCCAAAAGACCAAACATCCCCTATAGGGATCTTGTGTGGTTGTTTGACGAGTACTATGTCAAGCTTGAGTATGAAAAGATTAATATAGGGCCATATATCCATATGTTCCTAAACCCTAACCACGTCCAAGACCTTCAGTGCCTTACGTGGTGCACAAAACCTCCTAATGGCATTGAGGTCCAACTCAAAGGCCCTGAGACCCAATTATGGTGTGTAAAACCATGAATGGAACCCATATCCCACCTAGAGGATAGGTGTCCCTTACAAAGAATATGTGTGGTGGTTTAAGGCTTTGTTCATGGCCATTGAGCTCAAGAATATTTGTTTGGGGCCTAATAGTACCCTTTTTTTCTTCCCCCGGCCATGGTAGAAGTCACAAGACCCGTCCTTATTATGCAAAACATATTAATGATGCTTATATTCCAAGTCAAAGGCCTTGTTCATGGCCATTAATCACAATAAAGTTTTTTTAGCACATAAGGCCCTTTTTTCCTCCCTTTCCCATGGTATACACCTTGAATATTGTATGTGTTGCGAAAAAATCCATAATGGCATCCATATCCCACCTGGTGGCCAAAGATCCCTTAGAAAGGATCTATGTGGTTGTTTGAGGCCTAGTTCATGGTCCCTGAGACCGATAAGCTTCAATTTGCACCTAGGGTCAATTATTTCCTCCATTGGCTATGGTAAAGGCCCTAAGACACACTTTTATTGTGCAAAAGTATTAATAGCATCAAAGGTCCCTCAAAGAGTCCAAAGGTACCTTGCATAGGTCTTATGTGGTTATTCGATGACTACTACATGAAGCTTGATCATGAGAAGATTAAAATAGAGTCTTATCACCTTTTATTCCTTTCCTAACCGTGTTCAAGGCCACAAGAGACTCATATGGTGTGCAAAACCTCCTAATGGAACTAGGGTACAACCTTAAGGCTCCAAAACCCAATTTTAGTGCACAAAATTTGTGAATGGTGTCCATATCCTACCTAAAGGCCAAAGATCCTTTATAGAGGATTTATGTGGTAATTTGAGGCCTTGTTCATGTCGTCAAGCTTGATAATAATTGTTTAGGGACTAAGACCCTTTTTTTTCTTCTCCATCCATGGTAGAGGTACTAAGATCTATTCTTATTGTTAAAACATACTAATGGTGCCCATATTCCTAACTTCAGAGGCCTTGTTCATGGCCATTAAGCACAAAAAAATTTCTTTAAGGCCTAAGGTCTCTGTTTTCCTCCTTTATCGATGTTATAGGCCAATTGACTCCCATACGTGGTGCAAAAAACTTACTAATGTTTCCCATCTCCCACTTGAAGGTGAAAGATCATTTAGAAAGGATCTATGTGGTTGTTAGAGACCTAGTTCATGGTCCTTGATCTCAAGAATCTTTCTTTTGGGTCTAAGGTCCTTGTTTTCCTCCCCTAACCATGGTATAGGCCCCGAGACCCATTCTTATGTGAAAAACATACTAATGGAGACAAAGATCCTCCCCAGAGACCAAAATATCCCCTACACATGTCTTATGTGGTTACTCAAGGACTCTAGCATGAATCTTGATCCTAAGAAGATTTAAGTAGGGCCTAAGTACTTTATTGCTCTTTCTCTAACCATGGTCAATATCTCAAGTGCCATATCCTCCCTTGTAGAGAATCTGTGTGCCATATCCTCCCTTGTACAATCTTGGTGTGTAAGACCTAGTAATGGTGCCCATATTTCCAATTGAAGGCCAAAGATCCTTGTTTTCCTCCCTTTTCCATGCTAAATACCTTGATACAAAATTTTGATATGTAAATCTTACTAATGGCACCAATATTTGTAATCAAAGGATGGAATCACCCACAAAGGCCCTATGTGGTGATCTTGTTTAGGTGTTAGAGGTAGGTCATTAAGGTTTATAGGGTTTATGGATGATGTTGGTTAAAGGTTTTCACCAACAATAATATCCAAGGATGTGTTCCTCTTAGTTTGGGAAAAATGGTTGCTACTCTCAATGATATTATACTTTTCAATAATAATATGTCAGACTGCTTTCCATCTAATATTTTGTTGTTGAAAAACCAAATTGTCTATGATGTGATCTTCAATTATCTAATTGGGTAGTTATAAGACAACATTGGGTGTATGGTCAACTTGGAACACTTTGATGTTTCCCACAATATGTTAAATGACAAGATTCCCCAAAGCATTTGTGCATTTCCTAATTTGGATAATTTTACTTATTCCTACAACTTCTTTACCAAGGAAGCACCCAACTGTATGGCCCTTCCTAGCAGAGGGGATACCTTTAATGAAAATATAATTTGTATCCTTGCAAACCTACTCAAAGAACAATTAAATAATGTTCTACTTTCTTTCCTTGACCCAGTGTAGATTTCCATGCATCCTCTTGTAATATTGTGAGGGTTTTCCCATCCCCTTCACCACTTCCCTCACCCCCACCTCCACCATCTCCCTCATCCCCACCTTCTTCACCACCACCACCATCACCAACTTTTACATCTTATCCTCCATCACCACCACCACCCTCACCACCCCAATCATCTTCTCCTCCAACATATCCCTCTCCACCACCACCACCTCCTTCCATGCCTCCACTAGCACTTGTTTACTATGTTCATCCACCACCTCCACCCCCACCACAAATTATTTACTATTTCTCTCACCACCGTTACCACCCCCATCTCCTCCTCAACCACCTACCCCACCAATTGTATATTATTACCCATATCCACCTCCACCACCTTCGATAGTTTACCACCCTCCATGATCACCACCACCCTATTCTCCCCCGCAGCCTCTAGTCTAAAACCATTCCCCTCCACCTTTGTCACCATCTCCACCACCTCCTCCATGCCACCATTTTTCTCCTCGACCTCAATCCCACCTCCCTCCATGCATTGAATCCCCACCCTCACCCCCATAACCTCCCCCTCCATGCATTGAACCGCCACCACTACCACCTCCCCCTTCGTGCATTGAGACACCACCCCCACCCCCATCTCTTCCCCAGTCATTCAATGATCCCCAAACACCAACCTANCCCCCCTTCCCCTCCACAAGTGTATTACTCTACACCACCACCACCTTCCCCATCTTCTCCACCACTTATTTACTTTTCTTCACCACCTCCATCCCTTCTCCACGTCCCCCATTTTGTGAAAATACTCCACCTTCTTTTCAACCTCTACTAGCTCCTTGCAAGGAAGAAATGCCACCATCAACACTCACTCCACTAATTACATATGAATCTACACCACTTCCACCAACTCTTGGTATCTCATACAAGTCTCCTCCTTCCTTGCTAGCATTTCAAGATCTACCATTCTCTTAGTGAATATATTATTTTTTCATGTGTTATTAGGCATGGATTTCCTTTTGGAATTCAATTATGGAAATCTCTTTTCTTGTCACTTCAGCAACAATGGGGAAAAATATTCATCTTTTGCAAAGGCCATCAAGTTTAATAGTTCTAATAGAGGGATACAGCTCTTGATTTACATTTCATCATTTGAGTTGTTATCAACTATGTGCATTAGAGCTAAGTCATGCTTATATATAAAAGAGGGAGAGATTTTCTATGTCCAGTTGTATAGAAAGATAAAAAGAGAGATTGAGATTTAAGATATTTGATATGTCTAGTTATATAGAGATATAAAGAGAAATTGAAATTTACACATGAATATAAATATGATAGAAATGATATTTACACATAAATTGACACTATAAAAGATTTGATCCCTCTTGTTACTGAATAGATATNNGTAACACTTTTTGGCAAGCAGAGGGCACGATTATGTTAAAAACATACCTCAATAGAGCTTTTTTTAAGCCCTCGGTTGAGCTTTTAAAAGTTTGATCGAGGGCTTTAAAAAGCACTTGATTGAGCTATTTAAAAACGCTCGATCGAGCATCTCCAATCGTTATAAGTATAAAAACACAACAAACCACAGCTTATTTCATTGCCTTTATTGCATAGAAATTTAGTGAAGGAATAATAGAAACGGGTTATAGAGATAATAGATGTGTTATAGATAAAATAAATGTGTGATTAGTGTTTATAGATGATAAGGGTCCTATTTGTTTGTAGATATGGGCCGCAGACTAATTGAAATTATAAATATGATTGATAAAATCAATGACTCCAATTATTCCGCGACCCATATCTACAAATGAATATCTAGAGGAAGTGGCAAAAGTAATGCATTTACTTGATTCTTCTTTGAGGTATTTATTATTACCCATAGGTATCATTTTTTTGTTGAAATTATATTTTATTAAATTTTATTATCATATAATTCTATATTTTCCTTTCATTGAATTTGAAGAGCTTGATGGACCATAAACGATACGAGATTTTAAAAATATTGATTAAAAAAAATTGTGGGTGTCCATATTCGTGTGCGCACACGAATATGGGCACTTGAATTTTTTTTAATAAAAACGTTTAACAGTTCGATCAAGGCATTTAAAAATGCGCGTAAAAGCTCAGTCAAGGGTTTTACAAACCTCAATCGAGGCATTTAAAAATTGCAATTCCAAAAAATCTTGGTGGCTGGGGTTTGAATAATGTTTTCAATTTTAGTAAAGCTCTCGCAGATAAGAGTCTTTGGAGGTGCCTTTTCTCTTAAGGTCTTTGGAGCACTATTATGAAAGGGAAATATCTTCGGCATTGCACCATTGACAGCTGGCTCAGACAAGCTCCAGTAGTTTCCTCTGTAGTATCAAATATATGGTGGGGTCTCTTATCTGCTATAGATTTTATTCATGATTGGTTAGCTTGGAAGCCGGGTAATGGTATGAACATAAGAGTGGGAGAATACCCTTCATAGGTGGAGCAAATGTGTTCTCTCTCTTAGTTGAATTAATCAATGAACTCATATGTAAAGGCATATCAGTCCTTGCTCAAGTGTTCTGTTAACAATCAAATTAACACCCTTAACAAGTGAAGGTCAAAAGCACATTTTACCATTCACCCACAAAATGAAGACATAACTCAAGTACAATAAGAGACAATCCTCATATATCTGACCACTACTTCCACAAATGTAAGATATGAGTGAAGACATAGGTAACCTAAAGAGGCAGGATTCACTAATTGAATTACCCACTTAGAGGCCCAAATCCAGTCCCCACTAGTTGAAAGTGGAAAGAAATGCATGGCA
>NWUY0300008417.1:14479-28405 GCA_004151065.3 Larix sibirica
GATGTCAATAAATATGAATTTTTTGAATAAAAAAGGTGTCAATTATTCTTGTTTGCTTCAAACGGGATGACAAACCTAGATATTTAAAAACAATTAGATTAGAGCTTCATGAACCTTCATAAAGCAATTGCACATATTTTTTTAAAGGAACCTTCCTAAGCTTCATAAAGGTTCATAAAGGAACATGCATTAGGATCTCATACCAGTAATGCACAATTTTTTTTAGAAAGCTTTAGTCCCTACCCAAGAAATAGCAATTTTTTTTCAAATCTCCAAATATAAAATTGACTAACCTGTAAGCATTGTGCCTATGTGCAAGAAACACCTCTAAAGTATAAATTATTGGACTTTATTTTTTCACGTCTCAGTAGAAATGTGTTCAAAATGCTTTAAAATTACTATAAATTTGGAATGCATGTCATTTTAATTATAGGAATTGATATGATGATAAAACTCACATAAAATAGAAACAAGTTCAAGAGAAAGCAACATATATTCTAAAGGTTAAGCGTAAACATTTCCAAAGATATAGGAATGGTCATATTCAATGTTTATGAGAATGTGAAAGAAGGGATGAAAGATACTTGACAGATAGGTCAACCTATAGAAATAAATATATTTTTTTTGTAAAATGTTACATCTATTTGAAATTGCTTCAGAAAAAAACTCATGGAAAATTTCAGACAAGAAATCATGTTTACCAGGCTTTACTATGAATCTAAGACTGAAATTGCTTCATAAAGCTTATAGAAAATTTGAGATGAAAAGTTTAAGATTAACAAGCTTTGTTGTGCAAATAAGATTGCCAATGGATGTATGTTTATTCCTTGCATGATAAGAAAATATTTGATGTGATAATGGTAGAGACAAGTTTTGTCAATCAAACTACAATTTTGAAAATGAAACAGAGGGCTAAGCATAAGAGGAAACAAAATTTGAAAAAAAGTAAGGGCAGATAATACAAACCTCATTCAGTGAGTGAGCAAGAGCTTCATCTCCATGAGAAAAATAAATCATAATTACTATGTTGTTGCAATAGAAGCGATCCTATTTCACATACAAATTTACCGAAACTTGAGAAAAAGTTAATGTAACAACAAAAATTCCATCCTATAATTCTCAAACATACAAGGAAAAATAAATTCACACCAAAGACCCTTTTCAGTTGGAAACATAAACAAACCAAAAATCTCATTGGCCTTAACATTTGACTTCCTTTACCAAAATGCTATCAAACACTTTAAATATTAATATTGTGCTTAATTGGAAGTTGAAAGATTCCAACAGAACAAATAGTTAATAGTGCAAACCAATAGATCGCCCAAAATACCAAGGGAAAACATGTAGATGTTTGGTAGCTGGACTCTTGAAATCTTGATAAAGCATTTGTTGTAGAAAAATATACTTTAGCTCTAACATATTCCTTCCACAATAAGACAATCAGATATGAAGAGTTAAGTCAAATATAGTTAAAGATGCTCAATTAAGGCTCACCTTGTTGGGCTCATAAGACCTAAAGGGTGGAAGGGAAAAAAAATTGAAATAGATGAGGTCAATGCTTCGGTATTTGCTGCACCTTCCACCGGGGTGATCACTCAGGCTAGTGTTGGTAGGGTGCACATAAAATAGTAAGTATGCAGCTGCTAATTACATAGTTGGGAACAAAGCCTTTAAGTCTCAGCCTCATTCTTCTGTCTCATTCTTCTGCTATTACAGTCAATTCTGAATTGCAATAAGGCCAGATTAATAATTGCAGAATATCGACTGTGGTTGACATACCAGGTCTTGAATCATATATAATATGATTCCAATTTAAATTATACGTTTTTCTAACACCTTTTACCAACTTTTACCTAGCCTCGTTTGGTTAAGATTCTCAACTTATACACGCCAGAGCGAATAGACGCAGACAGACAAGTTACATGGTAGAGGGAACCGATGTGAACTTTCTGAACACACAACCACAGCAAACGAGCAAGCAAATGGAAACTTCCAGCAGAACTTCAACATCACATGAGGCATGTGTACGAATTTGATATGCCAGAAAAGATGAAATGCGTCGCAGTTGTTGATTTGCGGGAGGGACGACGAAGGTTGTACATTGTTTTTCAATCTCCCCTTCAGAATAAACGTCTATCGACGTAAATATTATTATATTATATATTAATCTAACATATCATATAATACATTAATATATTAAAAACATATTATATTCATATTATATATAAACCTAAAATATTAACTTGCTATAAAAACTAAATGTATAATAGTATGAACTACTAATTTCCTATAATATTATATATAAGATATAATANNTTAATAGTGCAAACCAATAGATCACCCAAAATACTAAGGGAAAACATGTAGATGTTTGGCAGTTGGACTCTTGAAATCTTGATAAAGCATTTGTTGTAGAAAAATATACTTTAGATCTCACTTGTTCCTTCCACAATAAGAAAGTCAGATATGAAGAGTTAAGTCAAATATAGTTAAAGATGCTCAATTAATGATCACCTTCTTGGGCTCATAAGACCTAAAGGATGGAAGGAAAAAAAAAAGCGAAATAGATGAGTTCAATGCTTGGGTATTTGCTGCACCTTCCACTGGGGTGATCACTCTAGTGTTGGTAGGGTGCACAGAAAATGGTAAGTGTGCAGCTGGTAATTACATCATTGGGAACAAAGCCTTTAAGTCTCATTCTCATTCTTTTGCTATTACACTCACTTCTGAATTGCAATAATGCCAGATTAATGATGGCAGAATATCGACTATGGTTAACATACCAGGTCTTGAATCATATAAAATATGATTCCAATTTAAATTATATGTTTTTCTAACACCTTTTAACTAGTCTCCTTTGGTTAAGATTCTCAACTTATTTTATCCACTTACACTCGAGTGCTTCTAAAGGGTTGCGACCCATAGATTATCAAAGATTTCGATACCTAGCGAACTGCCTTCAGGATGAGAATCCACACAACGTGGGAAGTGGCCATTCTGTCAATCGCCTTGGTCAAAAAGGAAAATTAGGGTTCTCTGCAAAGTGCCATTACCCTAGTACCCATGAGAAAGGGAAATGAACAAAAATTGATGATACCAAAACTAAAACAATTCTCCCTGCTTTCCAATAGAAAACAAACATACAAGTGGGGCAACCCACATCCATTTAAATATTGAAATTTGATTTAATCACACATGATGTAGTTTACCTAAGTCAACATGCGGGGAAAAATATAACAGAGTACAGTCACTATCTTTGCTAGAGGACGGTAGCCTGACACCCCATCTCTTCAAGGCCGCAATGAATTCCTTGGTCTTGGGCTTCTCTAAGTTGTCGTTGAAATCCTCCATGATGCTCATTAGAGCTGTCGAAATGGCCAAGCACTTCTCCTTCTTCTTCATGTTGATGCTCCATTCCTTGTGCTTGTGGACAAATATGATGCCCCCGTCGTGCCTTAACAGGGTTCTCTGTGATATGCGATGGGCTCTCTTGGTGTCTTTTTGTTTATAGGTTTTACGCTCTCTGCCCCTCACTTCCGCTCAGGTAAGGGTCAACGTCATGCCCCACCGTCAGTTTTGGATATCGGTGATGATGACCCTGTGCATCACGGTGTGGGATGTGCCTGGGCGGATGCATTTTGGGTCCAGAGAGGCTTCTCCTATTGTTTTTTCATCGAAGGTGAGGACAAGCAACATGATGCACTGAGAGTTGACGCAGATTTTGAGAGGGTTTGGGAGAACCACATGAAAACCTTATCATAGACCCTATCTGAAACACAAACATGGTGGTTTCTAATTGATGAGATGCGTGGCAGATTCTAATTCCTAGGAGGGACAACGAAAGTGAACAGTGTTTTTCAAACTGCCCCTCGGAAAAAGAACGCCTTCAGCGTAACAAGTTTCCACCTATTCAACGTCAACAATATGTTTCCACCAATAAAATACTTGGAATTTAACTACTACATCCACATATAAAATTGGCTTCCACCTAATCAATAAACTCTTCAAAAGTATGATATTTTAAGTCCAATACCCAAGCCTTTTGGCTTGTGATATGTATAATAAACCATATCCATTGCCTTAACCTTAACACATAATTTGGTCATTGCTCATAATGCAAATGCCATTTTTAATCCCATGTATGGTATTTGGAAAGTTGGTAGACTTATGTGATCCTTAAACTCCCTATTCCACCCCACATTACTTCCCAACACCAACCCTTTTTTACACAAATAACTTTCATTTGTGTTGAGCTCATGATATACCTATGGAAGCAAATCTTTGTGAACACTAACTCTGTATCGAAAGAAGTGTCATGTTCCCATCCTAAAGATCCCTTGCATCCAATCAATAGATACTAAAGAGTCCCCAAACACTTAGAAGGACCTTATACTTTTATTAATGGCTATGGTCATCAATAATTTAAGGCCTAACAACTCAACATAATTGTTTGAGGCTCTCCCTATACTTCTTTTTTGAGTTGAAAAAAAGATGTCTCATATAAAAATATAATGCCCACGACTTCAAAGACTTCGGTTTCCATATACCTACTCCATCAAAATGGGCCTAAGCTTGGTCTTAAAAATTGATTTGATCTGAGAAGCACATTGGGATGAAAGTTGCTCCTTTCCTTTAAAGATTCATATGTTGTGAAACAACAAAATACCAAACAAAACCAATAGGGGAAATGTCACAGGTCTAACAGATCCGGCTCGAAACCAAAGCTTCATTCCCTTCTATTGATCATGTAGAATTTCCCGAGTTCCCTTGTCGATGGTGAGACAAACCCAAGTTGGAAGCCCGACAAACTACGCTTACAAAAGACACACCCATACTTGTTCACTTATTATACTTAGTCCTTTCTTATGTTTGCACTTATTAACATCTACACTTTAACCAAATGCACAAGATAGACACAAGAGCAATGAGTGTATTGGCACCTCAAACCAACAGTGCCTAAGAATCCTTTTATATAGACAAAGAGTTTACAAGTACACCGGAATTGGAGAGTCGACAGACAACTACCCGAGAGAGTTCCCATTAAAAAAATTCTCAAGAAACCCCAAATAATTACCCACTCCACAAAATGAGACTTCCTCTTCCTGGAAGTTTCCTCTTGAATCACCCACAGGTCCGACTCTTGTGGCACCTGGCCACTCTTGCCCAAAAATTATCCTAGTCTGACTATTTACCAATTCACATTCTCGTTTTCCCAGATGTGCCCTCTTGCTAAGGTGCGCCCATCCAAACTGTGCTTATTTGCCCATACATGCCCTCATGTTGAGGTCTACCTAACCTAATTGTTCCCTTCTGCCTAGACATACCCTCCTGCTCAGGTGCACCCATCATAACTACGCCCATCTACCCTGACGTGCCCTCCTAATGTGGTGCGCTCATCCTGACTATGCATGTCTTCCTAGACATGCCCTCCCACTGGGGTGCACCCATCTGGACTACGCTTGTTTTCCCAAACGTGTCGATTGTGCTCTGACTTAGCCCGAAATTGGATCCTTTTTTAACTCCACCATTAGTTTCCTTTGTTTCCCTCATCACTTTGACATATATAGTCGTCCAACGTGCCAAGGAGTGCACCTACTTCTTGGCACAACTCCCACTTGGCATGCATGTTTGGCGGGCATGATATTCTCTAGTCGATCATGCCCACTTTGCTTATGCCCATGCCCACTCTGCCTTGGATGTTATCTTTTATTGATACCCATGCCCCATTTTCCTTAGGGGTTATTCCTTCATGGGTTTGTACACATGCCCCCATATCTACCTTCGGATTGCCATGCCAACCCGTCCTGTTAGGTTGGCCCGCTTCACTCATTGTGCTCCCAAGATTCTCTTGTCGAGCTTCCAACTTTTGTTGATTAGCACCCACATCTATCTTGCTAAATCTTGTTCGATTGCTTGCCAGGTTTTCCTACCTGCCTAGGCATCTGGGTGTGGTGCCATCTAATGTGGGTTTCACACCACACACCATCCTCCCAAGTGTTGTCGGATGAACTTCATTCTTCCAAGTTGGGTCACTTGCCAAGTGTTCCCATCTTGGCTTCTTTGGCCAAGCCCACATGTCATGTCTTGTCGAAGCTTGTCATGGGTGTAGTGGTGGTTGAGGTGCCTCCTCACCAAGACCATGATAGGAAGGCTCTCTAAACCCCTTTAATTCCTTTTTTTGCAACCAACTCTTCAAACTAGATTCAACTATCTACCCATTCCATTCCCTTGTATTTAGTGAACTAATCCATTTCCGACCATACAACTTTAGCAGAGGTGCTACTAAGTATCATGTGCTCTATTATTTCTTTCGCTTGCTTTCTCATGATAAATTGACATAAGATTGATGACTACAATGTTACAAGACTTCCTAGGTTAGAACCTTATTTATAAAGTCAATCGCATATACAATTTTGTTTTCAGAGGAGCTTTGAGACTTCACAATGACTTCCACCACCATAATGCAACTCCTTAATTGTCATCCATGATCATAACTTTCTAACCCAACCTTGGTGTATGCTGCCCCATGATTGGGTTCTTAGAATAGACCATATGCCCCTCTTTACTCAATCAAAGGGTGTTCTAAAAAATTTTAGTTTACTCTCTTTACAAGCTCTCTTTACAAGGGCCTTCATACTATTAAAAATTGATTTGATCTAAGAAGCATATCAGAATGAGGGTTGATCCTTTCCTCAAAATATTCCTATATTATGGCACGAGCAAATACCTAATAAACTTCCAAGGGAATTCTCTCTAAACCCCTTTAATCCCTTATTCTACAACCAAATATTCAAGCAAGCTTCAACTGTCTAGCCATTCCATCCCCTCCATATTCAACGTGATCCATTTTTTACCATACAACTTTAGCAAAGGTGCAACTAAGTAACATGCAGTATATTGTTTCTTTAGCTTGCATGCACAAGATACATTAACCTAGGCCTTAATCACTGCATCATTGCAGGATTTCCCAAGTTAGAACCTTGTTTCTAAAATCAATCACATATACAATTCTATTTTCGTAGGATATTTGAGACTCCACAGTGATTTCCACCACCAGAATGCAGCTTCTTGATTGTCCTCCTCACTCATAACTTTATAACCTAGCCTTGGTGTATTCTACCCCATGATTAGGTTATTAGACTATATTAGAGTGTCCACGTCGTCCCTGATCCTTAAGAGATCCTTTGAGAGATAACCCACATATTGTTTGCATATTTCAATGTTCAAACCTGTAAAACTTAAACTCTTTCCCAACATCCACCTCCATTGCCATATTGTTGAATTTATTGGTTTAGCAACTTGTGCTAATTTATGTGTACTCTAGCTATGCAACTTTAATATCATTTCCCTTGGAAGCTTACACAAATCACCACTACCAACCTAGGGGTCCACCCCTATCTATACTTTGTCTCCATTACCAACTATCCAAACTAACCATTTTCCCACTAATGGAAAAGACATAAGAACAACCTCCCATGCCATGGATACTTTATGTAATGCCTTGGATTCTAATCTTGTTCCATTCTTATATTGATAATGGCTCATTGTATTTAAGAGAAATAACCAAACTTCGTAGACTTTCCTTGGAGATCAAACTCCATTCATTCTTAGTTTCCAATGCCTTGTCGAATAAGTGGATATTTTTAAAATCCCAACCACATGCCTCCTTGGGTTTAACCAAGGATTTCCATTTGACACCGTCAACCTCTTTCTTTCTAGTCCACATAAATTTGAAACACCTTTTTTTTCTAGTTGATTCCAACAACCCTCTAGGAATGAAATCCATGGATTGCTGGTATGTTGGTATTTCCTCCAACATTGATTAACTGTAGTTATCCTGCCAACCATTCCAAGCTACCTATTACACATAAGAATTATTATACTATCTATATTTTCCATCAACCACTGCTAGTATCTCTTCATGTAGTTATTTAGTTTCAAGCTAAGCACCATATATTTAAAGCCTCATTGGAAATCCACTTTCTAGTATGGGATGACCCCGGTATCCCTTACCTACTCTTCCTCCACTTCATTAAAGACAATTAAATGTTTTTGCACATTTATTTCCATGCTTGAAGCTCCATTGTACAGTTAAAAAATATCTTTTAGGTTTAAAACATCCCTTCTTGAGCCATCACAGAATAACAAGACATCATCTACAAACACCAAACGAATCAATTAGAAAGATCTACCTAGCTTCAAGCTACCCAGTGAACATGTTCCTTTTTCCTTTGATATTATACTACTTAACCCTCTAGTGGTAATTGGGAACAATGATGGGGACATTAGGCACCATTTCCTTAATCCTCTACAAGGCTTCAATAAAACTAATGTTGATCAATTTATTAGCACCGAAAGGAATCAAGAGACAAACATCCCTTTACTTAATTCACCAATTGAGCGCTAAAACTAATGTGAATTAAAATCAATCTCAAATATAGCGAATTGGATCTATCATATACATTGGAAAGGTTTGTCTTCAAAACCATAGCATGCATCTTCTAAGTTTTGATAGTGTGGAGGCCTTCCTGAGCCACTCCTACGGCTTCATGGGTTTTCCTCCCATGCAATAACCCAAATCGCACCTTTAATATAGAGTCAAAGAATATTATCTTCATCATGACAACCATGATTTTAGTTATTATCTTCTAAATGCAATTACATGGAGAGATAGGTCTAAATTCATCAAATAAATTTCGATTATCCTTTTTAGGGATATGGGTTAAAAATGTGTGTTTGAAGGACCTTAAAACTCTCCCAATTCTCCTTGTTCCCTCCACCATCCTTAATAACTATGCTTCCATCCAATCATAGAACCCAATTAAAAACTCCACTATCCAACCATCTAGGCTCGTACTCTTGTCTTTCTACATAGAAGCCAAAACAACCTTTAATTCTTATTTGGTTTCTTCAACAACCATATTTTCATTCTCCTCCTCTCCAATAAAAATAAGAAGAAAAGAGATAATCTCAACAACTTTGGTTAGGTTCACCCTATCTTTCTCCTCGTATAAGCTCCTAAAACGATTAACCCCCATACTTTCTATCCCTTTAAAGGTCCTAACTTTACTACCATTTGCACCCTACATCTCCTAGATTGAGTTGATATTTTTCCTATTGTGAAAAAATTTGGTGTTTTCATCTTCATTTTTTAGCCAAAGGACCCTACTCTTTACTCTCCATTAGGCTTCCTTATCTTCCAATAGAATCATCCTTTCTTAAAGAAATCCTTTTAGCTTATTCAAAATCATAAGCATAAATCTTAGGTATTATCTCTTCCACCATAATTAAATCATAATCATCTTTCCTTCTCTTAGAGTGGGCCCAATTAGCTACTGTAGTATAGGATTTTTAGATTAGGTGAAAATTGGATATTGGTAGACTCATTGAGAGAATCATTGTGTATAACCCATGATGAATTAAAAGAGTTTGAAAACTCTCATCCTTAAGCCACCTTCTGTTAAATTTGAATGAGGAAGAAGGTTTACTATCTATTTTCTCCTATTGGAGCAAAATTAGGAGATGGTTAGATTCACCCCCTACCTCAACCCATGATCTAATCCTTTTGGGATTACTTGTAGTAGATACAAAAATTAAGAACCTATCTAAACTTTTGGAAATCATTTATTTCCCCACTCTCAACTTCCTCCAAGTAGGGTACATCTTTAAAGGCTCACCATCTGCATGTATGGATTCCTCGAATAAAAGGGAAAAGTGTTCTCCCACCAAAATTAATTATTATTATATTACTATATTTTATTTATTACTATTATTATTATTTTTTGTTAGGCAATCACACCCTATGTAGTCCTCCCAGAAAGGAACTACATCACAAGGTCCCTACACATTAATCACCATAAAGTCCTTCCCTATCTCCCTAGAGAATAAATTTACTTCAATCCCCATGGCCAAGTAGATTGAATTAATTAGTTTGATAGATACTTTCCTCCACCCAGTAAGCAACCCTCTAGGATGGCCTACAACATCAACAATTAAGGCTCAAAATCTATGATGTTGCTCATCAATGCCTTGTAGTTTGGAAATTTCTTCAAAGAACTTCTCTCCTTGAGTCTTAGTCCTTCCAATATTTTGTTAGGTCCTTAATAATCATGCTTCCCTCCCCCAGTCACTTAAATTAAAATGGAATTAGGTCTCTGGATATCTCTTGGTTAGCCTATGGCAAGTTTTCAAGAGGGCTTGTGTATCCCTATAATATTCAAGGATATAATTAACATGGGGAACCTAGTTCCAGGGCTTACCCTACTCTAAGGGGCCCTTCAAGGGTTATTTGTGTTTCTTCCATGATTTCCCCGAGAGCTTTCTTTTGAGATAGGGATAGTTGGGTATTTTTTCCCCTCCCATGTTGAGTAGATTCCTTTCCTCCATCCCTCTCTAGAGCCCCTTTGATTCCCTCCAACCCTACCCATTTTTTAAACCCAAGAGAATATTTGTGTATTTTTGAATGACCCCCACTCTCCCCTCCTTCAACCAATGGTAATGATTCTAGTGACCCCAAGGATTAATTTATCCTATCGGAGGAGTAAACAACCCCCCTCCTGACATAATAGCTACTCCCAAAACTATATAGGCATCAAAATGCTTTCCCATATCCTCCCTACTAACAACCCCTTTTCAAAAAATTTAAGAGGGATTTCCTTAGGACCTACAAAAAGAAACCATTCACCTTGTTTCAATATGCCATAGTATAATACTATACCAATAATTTTAAGAGAAAGCAGAGACTTGCTTAGATGCATAGAGGTACACAACAACTAGAAATCTTATCTCTTTAAAATCCCCAACATGGCTTCCAAGAATGCATTGAACTCTTTACTAGCCCAAGACCTACGTTCCTTAAGCATATTCTCCTCTCCCAATTCAAAAAAAGAGCCCTCAACTATTAGCCCTTCCTCATTAGATTTAGCACTATTATTTGTCTTTTCCTTCTTCTTAAGAACTTCTCTAATGACTATTTTATCAACTCCTTCTGCTATAGTTGGGGTTGTAGTATCTAATTTAACCTCTTCCATGTCATCACTTGCCCTTGTTTTCCCACTCCACATTTTCCGATGAAAGATAAATAACATGCAAAGGCTAAATGCCCATAGGCATGGCATCTAAGGCATCGATACATAAGCCCTACATAGTCCAAAGTTTGAACATAAATTATGTTCCCCACCACTCTCTCAATCTCTTGTATCAATCTGTACTTAACCTCTAGTTCTACCAAAATTTGGGCTATTGACTAGGTTGTTGTAATTTTTGAACTAAACATCCATGTCGACAACGGTGCCACAAATATCATTTATAGCCTTGAATATGTCCTCTAGCCACAACTTAAGATCTAGATTAGGCATATTCACCTAAATAGGGTGCCTAGTAATCCTTTTTTCTTGACGGTTAAAAGAGGGATTCCATCTCTTCAAAACTAGAGGTGTCTTCCTACAATACCATTTCACATCCAAGATATTTTTGGCATCCTCTTTAGACCTGATGTGGAATGCCAACAAACCTTTAATCAATGTGTGAAACCCTTGAGAGTAGCCTAAAAAACGAGACCAAGTCTTATATATCCATGAATTGGTGACTTTTCATTTAAATATCTCCCATAAAAACAATTTGACAATGTTTTGCTTGACAAATCTACCAACTACTCCATAGTTACATCCTCACCAACACTAGCGCCATCTTATCCCTCAAGTATTTTATACATGATCTTTGCTTCCTTCCTTTTTGTGCATGTATACTTCCCTTTGAATCCCCTTCCCGATACACCCCTTCATCATTGGTGCTAAGGCTCTTTGCATAACATAATTGTACATCCTTGGCTAGACATTCCTTCTCACCACCTTTAAAAACCTCCACTAACTTTGGCTCTCCCTTACAATTAATTACTATGGTTTGCACTAGAAGCTCTACGTGAGATAAAAAAAAATAGTGGCTCACTTCATTTATAGAACCCAAACATGTCATCCCTCATAGAAGGATGTGAAATTTCTTGCGTCCAACCCTCGAGTCAACACAAAAAATGAGAGTTCTCGTGACAGATCCATCATTGCCGATAAGTCCCTCCCTTTGACCCATAAGTTCTAAGGTTTGTAAATTGAGTGTTAGACCTAAACCTTGGAGGTCCCCCACATTCCCCGAGGCAAGCCTTCCTAATTTTGCTTCATCCTTATTAAATCTCTAACCTCCATTAGCACATGTAAAAAGCCCTGCTACTAATGAGACCATGGAGACCATAGTTTCCTCCATTAACCCTAAAACTTGCACCACAACACATTCCTCCTCAATCCATTGCCATATGTTTTTCAACTTGTAAAATGACAAATAATTTATTCAATTAAGCTGATATAAGTTGATGTGGTCAAATTCGATACTATTGGTGCTTTCTCTAAATATTAAAAAATAAATTATATTCACACTAAATTGTATGGTGGTAGGTTGAAGTGGTCAAGTCCACAAATATAATTGGTTGACTATCAGTAAAATATTTAGTGGTAGGTTGAAGTGGTCAAATGTTATATTCTTGGCACATGGCACCTTCACTACAAATCTAATCAGTGAAATATATTCACATTGAGGGCTAAGGGCTACAATGGTAGGTTGAAGTGGTCAAATATTACATTCTTGGCACATGGAAACTACATTCACATTAAGGTAAGGGATGCAGTGGTAGGTTGAAGTGCTCAAATGTGAAATTCTTAACACTTTACTCATAAAATAAAATTAGTTATGAATATTTATACTAAAATCTTTTTGACACCTTTCTTTGAAGGTTGAATAAATATAATTAGTTAAGAATATTGATATTTAATTTTTTATTTTTNTGAAGACAAGCAAATACATCATCTTTGTGCTTTAGGAAGTACACCCATGTGTATCTAGAAATATCATTATTGAAGGTTAGTAAATGTCTTGGTTTATTCATAGAGAGGTGAGGAAAAGGTCCAGTAATGTCATTATGGATTAATTCAAGAGGAGATGTGGCTCTCCTAGCCTTTCTTTTCTCAAATCTTTCTTCAGGGTGCTTACCAAGAGCACATCCTAGACAAACTCCATCTGAGAAAGAGATAAGTGGCATCCCTACTACCATTTATTCCTTTCTTAATTAATTCAAGTAAGGATAGTTAAGGTTCCCAAATCTCTCATGCCATAACTTACTAACATCATTAGAATGCATTAACAAAACTAAAGTAGGATATTTAGGCAACAACTTCGAAAAAACATACAATTTGTTTTTGTGATCAACTTTCCCAAGTGCAATATTTGAACCATCAACTGAATTTGAAATGATTACTGAGTCTTTGGTGAAGAGAAGTCACTTACCATGTCTCGAGTGAGGATTTTGTAGATGGAAAGCAAATTTTTGGGCAGAGAGGTACAAAGAAAACATCTTGAAACTGCCAATCTTCTTATAAAATACCACCTTTTCCACATACCTTGATTAGAGTATTGTCTCCAATGAGTACTTCTTGGACAAAGGATGGCTGCATGGAGGTGAACATGTCCTCCGATGATGCCATGTGTTTTGATGCTCTAAAATCTAGAATCCAAGTGGTTGATTTTGAAACTAAAATTGTTACAAGCACATGTCTCCTTCTGGGAGGAAGCCTTGGCTTGCATACTCTATCTTCATTTTCTGCAAAAAAAATCTTATACATGCAATTTTGTTCTTTGTGAGGTCCCTTTCTGCTATAGGGAAACAAAGGAATATCCTCCTTGGTCTTCCCTTATTTGGAGGTGGCCTTGTCATAAGAGAACTTGGACTTTTGTTCATTCTTGCCTTTGTATGGAGTCTTGTGCTTACTAGCTTACTTCTTGTCCTCATTTGCTGGAAGTGAATGAGCATTTGAGGACTTTTGTAGCCCCATCTAAGAAAGCTTATCCCGCTCTTCAATAAGAGTGGTAGCAAAGACATCTAAC
>NWUY0300008421.1:17790-48890 GCA_004151065.3 Larix sibirica
ACAAGTAGTGATGACCCCTTTTCGACATAGTCAACCCTCCTACAAAATCCATAGAGATACTCTCCCAAGGATGAGAAGGAATAGGTAGTGATGTGTATAGCCCCAATTTTCTATTAGTGGGCTTACAAATGCACAACACACACACCTTTACATTCATGGTTACAATTACTTTCATCAAATATACTATGATCCTCTATAACCCAAAAATTCCCAAATACAAGAGAAGTGTAAGCTTCTTACTTACATGCACTTTCTCAATGGTAGGAATACAAAGTCTACCCAAATGGTAGAGTAGTTTGTACTGCAAACAAAATCTCTTAACCTACAAACCATGGATTAGCCTCTCACATACATCTTTGTAGACTTCATCAATAACATACCGTTCAACATAATTGACATGAGCTAAAGAAGCATTCTTCAAAAAAATAGATGCAGAGCTAGGGGGTCTAAAAATCATATATTCTCTCATGGAATCTGCACTGGTACTAGTCTCAATATTGAATGGTTGTTGCATGTTAGGTAGAGCTAGCATTGGTGCAGTGCTGATCTTTTCTCTCAAAGTGTCGAAGGCCCTTTTCTATTTGCCTTCCCTCTGACAGACTTGTCTCATATAAAGCATTTCATTATTAAGAAAAGGATCAAAATCATCAAAAGCGTTAGACTTATTAGGGTCTTTGGATTTTACAACCGTAAGAACAAGGTTTTTGCTAGCATTTATAATTCTCTTCATTTGACATGCACTAATAAGTGATGAGTTAGCTTCCATGCTATGAGCTTTAACAATATATTCCACTCCATCTTTTGTGAGATGGTATTTGTTCTCTTTCAGGAAGAAGATATATTTTATGTCATAAAGATAAAGACACCCTAGTACAATACCACATACATCCAAAGGAACCACATCCAAATCAAACTCATCTATCAACTTAGAAGCAATAGCAAACCTCAATCTACACTTCCCGGTAACCTAAAGTTTTGCATTGGCATACACCCAAAAAAGAGGGTAAGGTTTTTGGTGAGGTCTTGTGGTTAGTCCCAATTTCTTCATAATATCTTCAGATATCAAGTTAACTTGTGAGCCCGAATCGAATAGCATATCTATTTTTGTGTGTTTAGATACAAACCTTATATGAAATAATTCACTTCTTCCTCTTTCATTTAAAAAAAAATCAAACGGGTAATGTTTTTGTATTATAAACAACTGGACACAACCAACATCAAAAATATTTTTCAATACAACATTTCATAGCAGATCGATCCATGCACCTATCAATGAAGAGAATTTTGATTACAATCCTCAAGTTTTTGAAGACTACTATAAAATTGATCCCAAAGACCGTGCTGCTAAAAACCTTGACAAACTTTCCTAGAAGATGAATACAAAAATGAGGCATAGAGGATCAACAAAAGACGAGAGTTACTGATAAAAAAACATCAACATGAGTTTCTTCATCTTCTTCGTCTTTATTTAATATTGAAATGACAACTAGGGAAAATTGATTGTCACAAAGAACATTATTTTTCTCGTTCCTCGACTTGCTATCCATTCTGAAGAAAATGCAAGCTATAAATTCCTCATGATTATCAATGATTAAAGAAAATTCAACAAATGGATTATCCCAGACAAGAATATGATCCATCATCCTTCAAACAACATCGATAAAACCTTCTAGATTCAACCAAATCCTGTGATGACAAGGATCATGTATATCTGATTGAACAGAGTCATATCTGATTGAACAGAGTCAATATTTCCTTTAGTTATTTCAATATTTTTTATCCAATTTAATCTCCAGAACAGGGACGAGAAAGAGCCAGTTTCATAAGTATAAAGTTTCCAAACCATGGTCAAGGAAAACCCCAAAATATGCTGTAGAACCTTTTCAGAGTACAAATTCGAGAAGCTCATGCAATTACTGTAACCAATAGGTTGAGGTTTTACCATTTTCTACAATGCACCCTTTGAAGAGAAGAGAGGCTTGGTTAGCAAGGCCATCCGCAACAGTATTGTGCTCTCTACGGACATTAAATTTTTTGAGTATTAGGAATTTGCGAGAGCAGACTAATGATTCTCTTATGAAGACGATCCGAAATTGGGTCTTTTAATTGCTGGAGATGCTTGGCTTGAGAAATAATGAAAAGTGAATCTCCAATAATCACTAACATTTGAAGTCCAAGAATAACTGCTTGCTTCAGGCCAAGAAAGAGAGTATAACACTTGGCCTAATTATTTGAGTCTATCCCAAGTCCACATACAAAATTAGCTTCCATCTGTCCTCCAGGGTAAAAAATGACCGCCCCCTCGTACCAACAACCCCAGGATGTCCCTTTGAAGATCCATTGAAGAAAAGGACATGAGACTGGACACCCTGTAACCATTTTTGAAATTCATCCTGTGTCATATCCAATTGCCAAGAAGGAACTTGAACATGCATTCCATTTCTTTGATTCTAGAACCAATTTTGAGAAATAAAGGACATTATCCATGAATCTTCTTCCAGAGACCAAGGTTCAGGATTAAAGTTCTTGGAAGAACAACTTTGAATAACTTCATCCAAGAGAGAACATGCAGAGACTGCTATATTAGCTGCAACAATCATCTTGTTTTAAAAAATTCCATGATTTCTTGCTACCCAAACTTTCCAAAAAACATACTTTGGAAGGGCAGACCAAATTCGAGACAAAAAGGCTTCTTCAACAAACTACCAGGATATTTATCATTCCAGTTAATAAAATACCCATTCCATGCTTCTTGTAGATCTATGGACTTGAGTAATTCCTTCATGATATTGTACCAAATCTGCTTAATATAGTTGCAATGGAAGAAGAGGTGAGGAATTATCTCATCTGAATCTTTACACAAGATACATCTTGAAGGCTCTTCTATCTCTCTTTTTTTAAAATTCTCAGCAGTTAAAATTTTCCCATGAACAAGAGTCCAGCAAAAAATGTTGACCTTAGGGATTCCATGTTGATTCCAAACCTTAGACCACAATATCGAGAAGGGGGGATGCGGCTGCTGCATATATATCTTTTCATACCCTTCTTTAACAGAATAAGTACCTTTCTTACCCCAACCTCTAGAATGTTTAGTGTTAATGTTGATCGGGCAGCACCATGTAGATGATGAAGAACTTTATGAAGAAAGGAATGAAGGGGAGATGTGAGTTCTACATTTTTCCAGCTATGCCAATTTCCATTCTCATCCCAAGTCGAAATATCAAACAAAGTATTGATTCCAATTTCACAAAACCAGTTTTTTATATCCAAAAGATCAGCATTCTGAGATAGAGGATCAACACCTGAGATGGAATCACGACGTAGATGCTTATATGTTTCCCATTTCAAGGGATCCAGTAAAGACCATCTTGAATAATTTTCCCACCCATCTTGAAGAGGCTCCATATGTTCGAACCATCTTGATCCCAATTACAGTTATCAAGGCATCTTAATCTAGAACCTGAGAGGTATTTTTTCCTGAATATGCTTTTCCACCAGGCTGGTTCTCTGGAAACCAGATTCCATGCAAGTTTAGCACCCATCGCTACATTCATCACAACTGGGTTTCTAATGTTAAGCCCACCGTGGCCTTTTGGATGTTTTACTGAGCTCCACTTTACCAAATGAAATTTTTTTGTATTGAATTTTCCTCCTTGCCATAAAAAATTCCTTAAATATTTATCAAGTTTTTGCACTATTCCTTTTGGTACTAGAATAGAAGAACATTGATAAAGAGGTAAGGAAGAGAGAACGGACCTGATTAGGACCACTTTACCGACATAGTTTAACCATCGCATACCCTAGCTATGAATTTTATCTTTTATTTTATGTAAAATTGCCTCCCATTCTGAATTTTTTGCTCTCTTTTGGGCTATTGGAATGCCAAGGTACTTGAAGGATGTCCAATTGGAGTGACCAACAAATCCAAATTCATGTAAGAGAGTTTGCATAAGCTGAATGGGAACATTCCTTCCAAAGATGTTACACTTGCTCTTATTTACCTCTCCTCCTGAAGCATGTAAGAAGTGATCTAGAGTTTGTTTGAATTTGCGGGCATTAATTACTGAAGCACCACCTAATAAAATTGTGTCATCAGCAAACTGAGCATTATTTACAGATTTGATCCGTCTTGATATTCGAATGCCACTTAGTTTTCCTTCAAGATTTTTCTTCCCAAAGTTTATGCCATAAGGATATAAAGAAAAGGAGAAAGAGGACATCCCTTACGGAGTCCTCTAGAAGCCTGAAAAAAAACAGTAGGCCTGCCATTTATCAATGGAGCAATCCAAGGTCGACTAATACAGGATTTTATCCATTTAATGAATAAAGGGGAGAAGCCAAATCTTTCAAGGACCTCAAAGAGAAAACTATGCCAAACTCTATCAAACACACTGGCCATGTCTAGTTTGATAGCCATTTCCTAGAAATTTTTTAACACACTAGAATGTATTGCTTCTTGAATTAGGACAATGTTGTACACAATATGTATTTTTTCAACACAACCACCTTGTCCTTCTTAAATTGATCGAGGGAGAAGGGGCTTTATACGATTAGCTAATATTTTTCTCAAGATTTTATAAGATGAATTGCAAAGAGAAATAGGTCTAAAGCGAGAGAGAGACGTAGGACAATCTTCTTTAGGGATTAAGTCCAAAAAAGAGGAGTTTGTTGCTCCTCCCATTTTCTTCCTACCTTTTGTCCAATTCAACATTTTGCAAAGATACGACTTAATTATAGGTTAGCAAACATTGTAGAAATGAATTGTGAACCCATCTGGTCCAGGGTACTTATCCAATCCTATCCCACTAATCATTGCAAAAGCCTCTGCCTCTGAAATATAATTATTTAGCAATTTATTCTCAGCACCAGAGATCGAGAAATGCACATTTTCTAATAGTTCTTCTTTGGAAATGGAGTATTATGCCCCCGTTTTGTGTATAGATTTTTAAAATGAGTGAAAGCCTCATGCTGAATTTTAGAGAGACAAGAGATACTCACTTGCTCTTCTATCTGTATTTCACGAATAACATTTTTGTTCAACCTGATTTTTGCTTGATTACGAAAAAAATTTGTGTTTCTGTCTCCCACTTCCAACCAGAGAGCTCGGGATTTAAGGCGCCAACTCTCTTCTTCTTGTTGAAAAGCTTCATTTAATTTCAAACTTACAAGCCGCTTTCGATGTAACAACTCCAAGGTAACATCTGTCGTTTCCATATAATCTTGGAGATTACTTAATTCACTTTGATATTTAATTCTATCTTGTTGTGGAGACCTGTAATATAACTTTGCCCACTTTTTGAGTTCAACTTTCATTGCTTAGAGGTTAGATTCCCAGATATAGGAAGGGGATCCTTTAACATACTTATTCCATGTTTTTTCAATGATTTGAAGCGATTTTGATTGCTTTAGCCACAAAGGGTTAAACTAGAAATGGATAGGACCTTGTTTTTCCATTTATTCAATAGATAAATAGATTGGTCTATGGTCAGAGGCAGCATAAGGAAGAATATGAACTTGCATAAGAAATCCTGAATGCAAAAGAGAGCTACTTGCAAGAAACCTATCAAGGCGAGAAGCAATATACCTAGGGCCAATTCGATGATTAGTCCAAGTAAAATTACCTTTTGCTGGCTTTACATCAACTAGGTCTAGGTCCCCCATAAAATATTCAAGACTCTCACCAAATGGATCTCTTACAAGGGTACCTCCTCTCATTTCTTTGTGTGAAATGGTGACATTAAAGTCACCAGCAATAATGCTACAATGACTTTCTCTCAGAGAATTTAAGGAATCCCATAACGCAAGATTTAAAGAATAATGTACTGGAACATATACATTACAGATTTTAAAGATCTCTTGACTGTCAAGATTCTCCAATTCTTCCATTATCCAGTGCGTTTCCTCTCTTTGATGCCTTAGAGCAAATTTATTTTTGTCCCAAAATAGAGCTAAACCTCTAGAAGCTCCAACATAACTTTTAGCAATTCCTGACCCATTTTTCCAAATAGCTTGAAAAACGTGAATTACTTCGATCGACTTCCATTTTTGTCTCTTGGATTAGAAGGAGAGAGAGACGTTCTTTATGTATCATATTCTTCACCATGTCCACCTTTGGTTTCCCTCCCAATCCTCTGCAGCTCCAAGAGACAATGTTCATTATTTTTTTACTTGAGAGTCGGATTTTCCTCTGGCATCCCCTTTTTTCCCTTTCTTACTTGATGCTGACCCCTTAATAAGCGAGTCAAGAGAACTCTGCTTTCCCAACTGATTTTCTCAATCAACTTCTTCTTCCCTTAGTATTTTCCTAGATCTCCAGCCATATTTTTTGCCTATCGATCTATCCTCTTCCATTTCAATTTCTTGTGTTAAATTGACTATTTGTCTTTCTTCAGAATTATGTCCTTCTTCCTCCTCTTCTCCTTCTTGCCGTTCCTGAGTAGGCTGGGAAATTATTTCAAGTATTGGAGTCTCAGACAAGGATGATACAACTTTTTCGTTACCTGTTTCTTTTAAAACAAAATGAGAGAATGCTTGTATTACTTTAGGATCATTTTGATCTATCCATTCATTTCTTGAACTACATGGTTATCCACATTGACAAGAGACTAAAATTTGTTCGAGTTTGAAGTTTATAAACATCTTCCATCACTCACATTTATCTGCCTTTTCCCCTTACGCTGAACAGTCTGCCATTCCTTAGTAGGCTCTTTTTCTACTTCTTTTACCTCAGATTTTGTGCAATTCCTGGAAAAGTGGTGTTGGAAGGCGGTTAGATGGGTCATTATCGCAGCAGCGCGAGTGTTGCGATACCGCGAAAGGCGGAAAATGGAGCACAGATGATGATATTTTATGCAATTTTTGGTCAGNTAAACTCTGTGTCTCTTGTGTGCTTGCATTTTTGTGTCCATTATAGATATGTTGTACATGTTGTTCTCTCAGTTAACATCCTAGATCAGATTGAAGTAAATTCTGAAAATTTAACAATGCATTCCATTTCTTTGATTTTGGAACTAGTTTTGAGAAATAACTTGACTTTAACCACGAATATTCTTCTAGATTTGAAAGGTCCTGGCTTAAAATTCTTGGAAGAAAACCTTTGAACAACTTCATCCAATATATAATGGGAAGAGACTACTGTATTAGCTGCAACAATCATCTCGTTTTTAAAGATTTCGTGATTTCTTGCCACCTAAAATTTCCAAAAAACATACTTTGGAAGGGCAGACCAAATTCGAGACAAAAAAGGCTTCTTCAACAAACTGCTAGGATATTTATCATTCCAATTAATAAAATTCCCATTCTATGTTTATGGTAGATCTAGGGGCTTAAGTAATTCCTTCATGATATTGTACCAAACCTGCTTAATATAGTTGCAATGGAAGAATAGGTGAGGAATTGTCTCATCTGAATCTTTACACATGATACATATCAAAGGCCCTTCTATCTGTCTTTTTTTTTAATTCTTTGCAGTTAAAATTTTCCCATGAACAAGAGTCCAGCAAAAAATGTTGACCTTAGGGATTCCATCTTGATGCCAAACCTTATACCACAATCTCAAAAAGGGGGGATGCGACTGTTGCATATATAACTTTCCATACCTTTCTTTAATAGAATAAGTACCTTTCTTACCCCAACCTCTAGAATCTTTACTGTTAATGTTGATCGGGGAAACACCATGTAGCTTATGAAGAACTTTATTGAGACAGAAATGAACGGGACATGGTTGTTCTACATTTTTCTAGCTATGCCAATTTCCATTCACATCCCAAGTCGAAAGATCAAACAGATTATTGATTCCAATTTCACGGAACCAATTTTATATCCAAAATATTAGCATTCTGAGATAGAGGATCAACACCTAAGATGGAATCACTTTAGATGCTTATATTTTTCCCATTGCCGGGGATCCAGTAAAGACCATCTTGAATAATTTTTCTAGCTGTCTTGAAGAGACTCCCTATGTTCGAAACATCTTGATCCCAATTACAATTGTTAAGACATCTTAATCTAGAACCTTAGAGGTATTTTTTCCTGAATATGCTTTTCCACCAGGCTGGTTCTCCAGAGACCAAATTCCATGTAATTTAGCACCCATCGCTACATTAATCACAGTTGGGTCTCTAATGCCAAGTCCATCGTGGCCTTTTGAAGCTTTGATTGAGATCCACTATACTAAATGGAATTTTTTGTATTGAGTTTTCCTCCTTGCCATAAAAAATTCCTTAAATATTTATCAAGTTTTTGTATTATTCCTTTTGGAGCTAGAATAGAAGAACATTGATAAAGAGGTAAAGAAGAGAGAACATATCTGATTAGGACCACTTTACCAAAATATTTTAACCATCGCATACCCCAGATATGAATTTTATCTTTTATTTTCTACAAAATTGCCTCCCAATATGTTTTTTTTGCTCTCTTTTGGGATATTGGAATGCCAAGGTACTTGAAGGATGTCCGATTGGAGTGACCAACAAATCCTAATTCATGTGAGAGAGTTTGCATAAGATGAATGGAAACATTCCAACCAAATATGTTACACTTTCGCTTATTTACCTCTCCTCCTGAAGCGTGTAGGAAGTGATCCAGAGTTTGTTTGAATCTGCGGGCATTAATTATTGAAGCACCACCTAACAAGACTGTGTCATCAACAAACTGAGCATTATTTATAGATTCGATCCCTCTTGATATTCATATGCCACTTAGCCTACCTTTGTCCCTTTCCTTTAGGAGATTTCTTCCCAAAGTTTCTGCCATAAGGATATAAAGAAAAGGAGAAAGAGGACATCCCTGACGAAGTCCTCTAGAAGTTTGAAAAAAATCAGTAGGCCTGCTATTTATCAGTGGATCAATCCAAGGTCGAGTAATACAAAATTTTATCCATTTAATTAATAAAGGGGAGAATCCAAATATTTCAAGGACCTCAAAGAGAAAACTATGCCGAACTCTATCAAACACATTGGCCATGTCTAGTTTGATAGCCATTCAATGCTCTTTTTAACACACTAGAATGAATTGACTCTTGAATTAGGACAATGTTGTCCACAATATGTCATTTTTCAACAAAGCCACCTTGTCCTTTCAAAATTAATCGAGGGAGAAGAGGCTTTATATGATTAGCTAAGATTTTCGTCAAGATTTTATAAGACGAGTTGCAAAGAGAAATAGGTCCAAAGTGAGAGACAGATGTAGGACGAGCTTCTTTAGGGATTAAGGCTAAAAAAGAGGAGTTTGTTGCTCCTCCTATTTTCTCCCTACCTTTTGTCCAATTCAACATTTTGCAAAGATATGACTCAATTATAGGCTAGTAAGCATTGTAGAAATTAATTGTGAACCATTCGGTCGAGGGGACTTGTCCAATCCTAGTCCACGAACCGCTGCAAAAGCCTCTGTATCTGAAATATAATTATTTAGCAATTTATCCTCAGTATCAGAGATCGAGAAAGGCACATTTTCTAATAATTCTTCTTTGGAAATGGAGTATTCTGCCCCCTGTTTTGTGTATAGATTTTTAAAATGAATGAATGCCTCATGCTGAATTTTAGAGAGACAAGCGATACTCACTCCCTCTTCTATCTGTATTTCACGAATAACATTTTTGTTTAGTCTTTTTCGCTTGATTATGAATTTTTTTGTGTGTTTTTGTCTCCCGCTTCCAACCAGAGAGCTCGAGATTTAAGGCACCAACTCTCTTCTTCTTGTTGAAAAGCTTCATTTAATTTCAAACTTACAAGTTTCTCTTGTTGTAACAGCTCCAGGGTAACATTTGTCATTTCCATATAATCCTGGAGATTACCTAATTCACTTTGATATTTAATTTTGTCTTGTTGTGGAGACCTGTAATATAACTTTGCCCACTTTTTGAGTTTGAATTCCACTGCTTGGAGCTTAGATTCCTAGATATAGGAAGGGGATCCTTTAACATACATACTCCAAGTTTTTTTAATTATTTGAAGCGCTTCTGATTGCTTTAGCCACTAAGGGTTAAACCAAAAGGGGACAGGACCTTGTTTTTCCATTTCTTCAATAGATAAACAGATTGGTCTATGGTCAGAGGCAACAAAGGAAGAATATGAACTTGCAAAAGAAATCCCGAATACAAAAGAGATCTACTTGCAAGAAACCTATCAAGGCAGAAGCAATATGCCCATGGCCAATTCTATGATTAGTCCAACTAAAATTACCTTTTGTTGGATTTACATCAACCAGGTCTAGGTCCCCCATTAAATCTTCAAGAATCTCACCAAATGGATCTCTTACAAGGGTATCTTCTCTCCTTTCTTTGTATGAGATGCTGACATTAAAGTCACCAACAATAATGCTACAATGGATTTCTCTCAGTGAATTCAAGGAGTTCCAGAATGTAGGCTTTAAAGAGTAATGTACTAGACCATAGACACTGCAGATTTTAAAGATCTCGTGACTGTCGAGCTTCTCCAATTATGCCATTATCCAGTGCCTTTCCTCTCTTTGATGCCTTAGAGCAAATTTATTTTTGTCCCAAAAGAGAGCTAAACCTACGGAAGCTCCAACAAAATTTTTAGCAATTCCTGTTCAATTTTCCTGAATATTTTGAAAAACCTGAATTACTTAGATGGATTCCATTTTAGTCTCTTGGATTAGGAGGAGAGAGAGACGTTCTTTGTGTATCATATTCTTCATGTGTCAACCTTTGGTTTCCCTCCTAATCCTCTATAGTTCCAAGACACAATGTTCATTATTTTTTTTACTTGAAAGCCATATTTTCCTCCGGCATCCCCTTTTTTCCCTTTCTTACTTGATGTTGACCCCTTAATAAGCAAGTCTAGAGAAGTCTACTTGCCCAATTGCTTTTCTCGATCAAGTTCTTCTTCCCTCAATGTTTTCTTAGATCTACTGCCAATTTTTTTTCCTATCGACCTATCCTCTTCCATTTCATCTGAGGAATATTTTTGAGTTAAATTGACTGCCCGTCTTTCTTCACAATGCTATCCTTATTCCTCCTCTGCCCCTTCTTGCTGCTCCTGAGTAGTTTGGGTATTTATTTTAATCACTGGATTCTTAGACAAGATTGATACAACTTTTTCATTACCTATTTCTTTTAAAACATAATGAGAGAATGTCTATATTATTTTAGGGTCATTATGATCTATCTTCATTTCTTGAACTATAGGGTTCTCCACGTTGACAAGAGACTGGAATTTGTTCGATATTGAATTTTCTAGATGGATTCCATCACTCACATTTATCTTTCCTTCCCCTTACGCTAAACAATCTGCCATTCCTTAGCAAGCTATTTTCTGCTTCTTTTACCTTAGATTTTGTGCAATTCCTAGCAAAGTGTCCGTATTCATGACACTTTTTACATTTGAAAGGTAATTGATCATAGTCAAATTTTTGTTCATGAGACCAGCTATCCATGACCAGATTTACTACCTCAGGAAGGCCCTTGCCTAAGTCCGCTTCATCACAGATTCGAGCAGGCGAGAACAAAGAGGATCTAGGTTCAAATTTGTCAATGTATTGAACTAACGAGTTCCCAATGGCTACCAGAACTTCGTCAGACTAGAAATGAGAGGGGGATGAGGTAATTTGACCCAGACTGGAATGACCACAGGAATATATTTTTCAGGATCAAAAGATAAACTCCACCTGTTAAGATACATGCCACGAGGGCCCATAAAATAACGACCATTGTGGAAAATTGGATCATGATCCTATTTAAATTTAAAATGGAAAACATAGTAGCCTTTGACATAGAAATAACATTACATCCTACTAGTTAGGAGGGGTTTCCAGTTTATATTAATCCACAAATCCATATCCCTAGGAGAAGGTCAAATTCCAGTGAATAATCCAACCACTACTCTTTTTGTTAGTCCAGTTACTTTATTCTTCATTGAACTACATTTGATCTTGATCTATGGAGCTGTAGTTCGTTTTACAAATCGAGCTGTCGGTTGGGAGGGAGCGTTCATCTGCTAGGAATCCACCAAAGTTTTGAAAGCTTCATTCAATGGGTCTGGATCACGGGGTTCCTCCTAATCCAAGGTAGCCATAGCTGCATGTTTAATCTCAGATCTACATAACTTTTAGATTTTTAAAAAATGTAGAGCTTCGCGGTTCTTGACAGATCTTGCCGAGATCTCTACCAAATCTATAAACAACTATATACTTCTTCTTCTTTCATTATCAAGAGATGGAATTGTAGAACTTGAGCTAGCATGTGAGGAAACTTTACCTTGTAACGCAATTGCTGTGATTTTATCTTCATCACCTAAATCAAAACCCAAGTTTTATTGCATTGTAGCAACAATTCTCTGCTTCCCTTTGCCACCGAATTTCTTCGGTCTTGATGATTTGGATGCAGCTTCCAACTATGCTCATCATCATTCCCACCTGTCTTGCAATGAGTGCAAGAGGATTTTCCTTCCTCTTTATTTGTTGTACCTGTCCTCTTATCCTTTCCTTTTCCTTTTCCTTTGAAATGGTTTTTTGAATGATTGGATGGTATTTCTTCTTGTACATTCTTTCCCCTGCTTTCAAGATGAGTTGCTTGCACACACAATTTATATAAATTAGTGTAGTTTAATAACACCAATGTGTGATGAATGTAACTATGAAGTGCACCAATACAATTCATCAAAGTATCTGGAGAATCAAAAGGAACATTCTATGCAAGTGCCTTCTTCCTAAACTTTTTTGTGAAACTTTTAACACTTTGACCTTTATCCTGTCGCAAATTTTGCCGTTCCATCATGGATTTTTGAACATGACCCAATGGGTAGAATTGTTTTTGTAATGCAAAAGTAAATTCAGACCATGAAGAAAGGAGTTTACCATCATGCTTTCTACCTTTCTGAAGTTTGCTCTCCCACCATACCAAGGTTGTGCCTTCCATCGAAAGAGAAGACAACTGGATATTCATCTCTTCCTCTTCGATCTACTGTACACGACAGTGAACTTCGATCGGTCTAATCCAATTGTTCAACTTAACTACATTAGTTTCTCCATTAAACATGGGCAAATCAAATTTTACATCTAGTTTCAATAGTGGATTTCTAAAAGCATTTTTATGATGGAAACTAGAATGATGAGAATGAGAGGAAGAAGAAGAGATTGAACTTGAACATGGATATGGGGGTTTAGGAGGGTCTCCTCCATTTCTATTGTTCACTGAAGCATAATCCTCTGCTTTCAACTTCTTCTTTTCCTTCTTTTCCAATCTCTCTTGATAATCTGCAAACAATTTTTCTACCATGTCTGACATCCGGTAAAAATCCTTGTGGAAAGCCTTCTCATTCTTTGTACGAGTGTCTTCATCTTCCATTTTCTTTCTTCAAGTTGCATGTCCAATATCTAGGTTAAAAGGCTTGAGTTTTCCTTCATATTCTTTGAGCTTGGCCCTAGTAAGCATCCGCACTCATAATTCAAGCCAAAGAATACCACTCTGATACCAACATGGTCCAAGATCTTTTATTCGATGACTATCACATGAATTGGATTAAAGAGCATGAACAAAGCTTATGTGCAACATACATAAAAGAAAACATACATATGGAGAAATGGAAACACCACACAACTACGCACATGCCTTGATAACGGAGTTCGTCCCAATGATGGACTACGTCTTTGATCCCACTTCTCAGTGGAGAGGCCTTTATATTATCTTAGCAAAATCATGGCAAAATACATGGCAATACCTCAATTATGATGATGGAGAAAATATGTTGCTCGGATCCAAATTATGACTGCACCAGTGAAGTTAGCTTGAAAAACCATGCGAAGAATGACTATATACTTCTACCACTTTCACTTCAAGACCAATTGAGCTACAACAATGTCCTTATCTCTCTACACATTAATGCAAGCCTTGTATATAGGTTGTGCCCCTAGGCATATGGTTTCTCCCCCCCTTTGCAAAATAATGCAGGCTTCATGCCCATGGCATGTGGATTTTCCCCTTTGGAAATGAAAGGTTCTAGCTTAAATATTTTTATGTTGGGAGGACTTACCAACATATTTCGTTGGTGACATGGTTGGCCTATGTTATATTAGTTGTTGGTTGGAGGGAGACCCGGGACTGGTTGAAGGGAGACCCTTTGGCATACGTTATAACAATTTCATTATATATAAAATATATTTGTTTCTGGGATCCCATATGGTTGTAACTATATATATGTTACGCTGTTTGTTGGGTGGGAGACCTGGGGTTAAACCTGCGAGCTCCCGCCTCCCCTTTTTTTGTTATATCCACTATCTTTTAACATAAATAATATATCTACCAACTTTATTACAACGGATATGTGGTGGCCCAATGGTAAAACATGGTGTTAGCTTTGATGAGGTCGAGGGTTCGAACCTGCTGGCCACCATAATTTTGGTAAATGGTTCAAACATTCAACCAATTGGGGATTGCCATGTGGTGACCTCGGATTGGAGCACTTCACATGCCAACTGGATGCCACACATGCTAACCGAGTGCTACATCACCTGCCAAATTAGGTTCCAAGTCACCTACAACCTGCCACATGGCATCCCAGGAAGTTTCCATGTCAGCACTGTACACGTACGGATTCCACATGTCACCCTTTCAGTGGTGCCACATGGAACCCCTTTTTTCCATTTCTTCACAATGAAAACAATGTTTTGTTGAAATTTTAGAGGGCGATATCTTCCTCTTTGACGTGATTCAAGTGGCATTGCAATCGTCTCGACAAGATTTTCTACATGGTACCCTCCTTGATGAGATTTTTAGGCCTTTATGGATTCTCCTAGATCATCGTGGAGGAAGATTGGTACTCATAAAATTTGTCATCGAGAGTATACTTGTCTATGGGTTATCTCTTACTCATGTACCCAAGGGAATTCTTAATGAAATATGGAGAAAGTGATATAGTTTTCTATGGATTGACAAAAACAAAAAGAAGGTATACCTCTAGTTAAATTGTCCATCTTGGCAATACCAAAGGGATGTGGGGGTTGGGGATTTAAAAACATATTTTTATTTGGTAGGTAAGAATTTATGGAGACTTATTTTTCATGTTGGTTTGTGGGGAAATATCATGAGGGCAAAATATTTTAAGGATTTATCTGTAGAGGAAGGGATAAGACTAGAACACAAATCTGTCAAAAATGTTTCTAATGTCTAGAAGGGAGTGTTATAAGCCTTCCCTCTGTTAGGTGGGTGGGTGGCCTAGAAAATAGGCAGAGGAAATAGAGTGACGATCGGGGAGGATCCATGCATCGATGCCCCTGAAAACTAAAAATTGTTGGAGGGGATATTGACAGTTTTACATGAGAATGTAATTTACTTTATGGTACATGCAGGATCATACTTAAATCTGAGAAGTTGGGTCCAAAGACGAGTTTCTTCTGAAGAATTAAATTTGCATGTTGATATGGCTATTGAATGGAACAATTACATTTATGCTCTTTCACATAATGCAATATAATTGGATGATAATGATGATGAATTGAGGTGGACTTGGAATAGGGCTACTGGTGTTTTAACCGCTAAGCTAGGCTATGAGGCTCTTGATTTTGAAGATATTCTTAGGGAAGGTTTATGGTGGTGGTTGCATATTTGGAGATATCAATCTCCATTAAATACTAAAATTTTCTTATGGTTAGCGCTGTTTAAAAGGATTCTCACCTGGAACAATGACCACAAAAGGAGTTGGATTGGCCCAAACTGGTGTATTCTATGTAAAGAAAATGTTGAGTTGGTTGATCATCTTTTGGTTTTGTGTCCTTTTTCTCAACATGTATGGCAAGGTGTTTTATAGTCCCTGCACATTTTTGGATCCTAGAATAAATTAACTCTTATACAATGTTTGGAATCCTGGGAAGTAGACTCCACGAATAAAAGTTACAAAGCTCTTCCATGCTATGTATTGTGGATTTTATGGTACACCATGAACAAGCGGACCTTTGAAGATAAAGCATGGGAACCAATTTTAGTGGCTCACAAAAATCAGATGTCTATTCAGGTAGGGAAAAAAGCTTATGCCTCAGAAGAAATGCAGAATTATAAAAGAACCTGCCATAAATCGAAATATGTCCTGGGCATATTTTGATGGTGGCTGCCAAGGTTATCCAACTAAGTGTGGTGTAGGAGCAGTCATTTAGATTACAAACAATCGTTTCTATACTTTAAAATTTGGTGTAGGAAAGGGGTACTAACAACATAGAAAAGCTTTGTGCATTGTGGATTTTATTAATATTTGCCTTGGACATTAATTTGAATGCCCTTCAAGTGTTTGGTGATTCAAAATTGTTGATGCATTGGTGTAATGGTGTGTCACAAATTACAAATATGTTGTTTTTCCCCCTTCTCCAATGCATTGAAGAAGCAAGAACAAACTATTTTCATCTCACATTTGGGCACATATACATGGAATTAAACCAGAAGGCATATGGACTTTCAAAGGAGGCTATTTTGCTACATGATGGAATATTGGTAACACATGAATTTAGAGGGGAAGAGGAGCTTGCACCAATTACCTTGTCCATATATTAAATTTTGGAAAACTTTTTTTATTTTCTGTGCATTAAGTAAAAGTTTTGCGAGTCTAGTATATGGTTAGATATGTTATTTTCTATGAACTCAAGCAATTTTTTTTTCCAAAGAAAAAAATCCTTTTATTCATAGAGAATAATCATGCACTGCTCTTGTTGACCTTACATCAAATATATTGCCTTTAAGGTTACAATATTTTCATTTGGCATATTGCCTTGATTACATACAAAAACCCTGCATCTTGATTTCTACCTGATTGGCTCCCATACATATGACCTTTGTATACACATAAAGCTTATCTTTCTTGTCGTGCTATAAAATTTTGAATCCTCTTTAGATCATTATGAAATTGTCCATAGGTTTTCCATTTCCGTGTTCCCCAACTTCGATGACCCTTGGTTGAAGAGCCAATGCCATTTTGGAAAGCAAATCTGCTTCAATATTTAATTGTCTGTATATGTGTGCATAGGATATAGTTTCAAAGGAGGACACCAAGGTTCAAATTTCAGTAAGCAAATATTGTAGGTGTGGTGCTCCATTGTGGCTCTTCCATTTAGCCCAACATATCACCATTTTTGAATCACCATACAGTTGTATCCTTATCACTTGCTTACTTTGTGCAACCTTGAGGACTGCCCATAATGCCGCAAGCTCAGCTTTGCTATTTGAAGCTTGTCCCGACCCATATTTTAAACACATTTTTGTAGATTTTGATAAGTGAAGTACACCTCCCGTGCCACCAAGTGGTGTCTCACCTTGACTTGCATCGTCAAAATATTCCTAGGGTAAGCTTTTATCAATTTCCAGGTTTACATTCACTCGTTGCTTGCTTGGCTTAGGAATAGTTCTATGCTCCTGCACTTTTAGCAATAACTTAGAAACTGTTATGTTTGGTGTAACCCATATGTTTTGAAAAATGGATTTATTACGAGCTTCCCATATGCCGAATACAAATAGAGCAGGGAAAGTGTCATAACAACGTACCCCTGCGTCCTGCCACCATTTCTGAGTGAGTTGTTCCAGCGAAAAATTACTTCTCATAAAAATCCTGTTGTTATTGAGGGTCTTTGAGGCTGAGTCACATACGTATCCCGCATAAGGTCAAGAGATAAACAAGTAAGGACAATTCTTCGAAGGATTTGCACAGCACACACACACCTGGTCCTTGGAAACCTCTTTTTTTCTAATTTTCCCATGTTAACACCTTATCGTTTAAGGCCAACCATAAGGTTACGATGGTTTTCAAAGGACTATGGATTCTCCAGACCTTTTCCCACCACCATCTTTTTTCTCCTTCAAAGGATTCAACAATTGCAACTTCATATCCTATTTTTTCCGAGAAATTTCCATTAGTTGCATTCTTTGTCCATTTCAACTTATCATGATCATCTTCTTCCAGATGGACATAATTAGAGACCAATTTGCTCACATACATGTTCAATTCCACCGCTTCTTCACCTACTAACCCTAGGTCCGGCAATGTTTTCCATCCAACTCTTACCCTTTGTTGTGGCTGTTAAGCTTGTGCATCTGCTAGGATGAAAATCTTTTGTGCTCTCAGCTATGTAATTACTGCTTCCGACAATCTGTAATCTTCTCCTGCTTTTTCCCAAGGATCCCCACCAATTCTTATACTTTTCCCATCACCAATTTTCCATGTGGACCAATTCCCTACCAGCGGGAAGGCTAAAACCAAGGATAACAACCAAGACTCTAATCATCCCGAAGAAGAAAGAAGCATAATCTAAGGAATTGGCAACAACTTTCACGAGTCAGTTACAAGAAGTGAATGAGACCTATCAAAATGAAAGATTGAGGAATAATGCCTTGGATACCAAACTAAAGAAGTCAATTTCAAATAATCAAAGACTTGAAAATGAGATTGATCTTCCAAAGGAGAAGTTGGGAAATATATCAGAAGGAAAGGAAGGAAAGACCAAGGAAGTTCTGTCATTAAAGGATCAACTATAGAGACAATGTGATTTTCAAGTTCATCTTCAAGCAAGACAACTAGAGGTGATATCTCTTGAAGAAAAGAATTCAGAGTATGAAAAAAGGCTTGACGAGCAAATCATCAAATTATAGGAAAATGAAGAAGAAATGAAAAGAATGCAAGATCAAGTTCTGGTGACAATTTTTTTCTTCTAAAAGCACAGAGGTACTAAATGATATTCTCAGCAAGCAAATACATCCTTATGATAAAACTGGTATAGGTTTTAAGGATGAATGCAAAAACGATGTAGAGGAGGTTGCACAAATAAAGAATACAAACTTGCACAAATCAGTTCAATGTTGGAAATGCATAATGACTGGACATATTGGAAAATAATGTGACAATGTTATTTGTTTCAAGTGAAACAAAATTGGTCACAAGGCTTAGGATTGTGAAAAGTCAAGAAATATTGTAAATCATTGGATCAAGAAAGCTAGTAAGGATTTCCAATTTGTCAACAGTTGCAGTATATCTGAAAATCAAGGAAAGGATCCTTGCAAGATGGCCTAGAGGAAGAAAAATGTAAACAACAATCCTGAAACAATAAGATCTCTGAATGAAAATATGAAGTACTTGGAATACCAATCCTTCTCCATTTCAATACAAAACTGAATCACTAACAGTCAGGCCCATCGTAGTGAAGTAATAGTACGACAACGAGCTAGCATTAATGATTTAGTGGAGTAGTGACATGAACAACAATAAATGATCAAATGGAAACAACATTAATGATGAGAAGTAGTTAAGTGAATTTGGACAAAGATCAAATCAAATAGGAACCTTCCAATTTCCAAAATGGACCAAATCCTAACAAATCCGTAAAAGGTGTAAATCATTAATGAGGGCCTTTATAAATCAAGAGAATGCTCAGTATTAACTAGTGCCTATTGAGAACAAGAGCTATTGAGTAAATAGTGTTTGAAGAAGTAATAGTTGAAGATCATGGCACCCAAAAGACAATGCAAAACTAAGAACCCATTTCTGTAGAAACAAGAAAAATTTGTGAAGAATGAAAAGCTTGAACGTGATTACATTCTGACTGGGAAACCTAATGCTCCGCATGTGACTCTTCCGTAAGTAAAAGACACACAGTTACAATATTGAAATAGCTATGAAGTGGTATTTGTTGAAGGAAACCTGCACGGCCTACTACATAGGTTCACATTTGCAGATCGTGATGTTACCTATGGGGAAACATTTCCTAGGTTAGATGTGAATAGGTATATGGACAAGAAGGAAATCTTAGACCCTAGGATACCGACTATTATGGTACTCAAAGAATGGGCATATGAACTATCAAAAACATGTATACTAAATCTATTGGAAATACCTCATTTTGGAAGATCGCCACAGGTAAATATGTGTGCAAAACTACTATTATAACAAGTACATGATGTATATCTGTGGCTGGACAAACCTATTCCTATCAATGTCAATATTATAGAAGAGATCACTGGGGCACCCTCATCTGGGGACGATATAATCCTTTTGATGAGCATAATTCAATAAAAGGATCTGGGAAGGAAGATAGATGGAAAATACAGAACCCAATGAGCAAGTAGAGGATTCTCAGTTGCACAAATAAAGGATGATGCACTAAGATTTACTTCCTAGTTATTGGCATGCAAATTATTCCGAAAGAGACGCTAGGATTAGGTCTTAGCATCAATCATTGTAGTGATAGAAAAATGTGTTAAGGGAATCTAGATGAACTGGTCAGAGTTCCTACTGCATGAGTTTCTTGAAGACTGTCTAGAAGCACAAGAAAAAGGTTACCCTTTTCAGTATACTTGGATATTAATTTGTGTAGCACTCACTGGTTGGAAGGATCCCAAGGAAATTCAGTTCTTTGACAGAAATAGAAGACCCTTTCAAGATGCAAGATACAAAAATATGTGGGTCTCTGACATCACTGCCAGATAGGTGGACAACGATATCAATTTATTCTTATAATGTGATGAAATCATATTTATTTTGAAACATTCTCCACACATATCTCCTCATGTTGTTGAAACATACAGGGGAATCATGCACTTCAAGATTAGAATTCAACACCCATACATACAGGCAAGAAAGGATCCTAGAAAATGATGGTTTCTTACTAGGTTTGTCTGCTCTGAAGAAGAAGTTGCAAAAATCATTAAATATTGGGGCGCATAATGGAGGATTCCATTGACTGAAGAAGAAGAAGCAGAGAAATAGAAAAAATCAACCTCATCATCATAAGAGATTAAAAACTCAGGAACACATCCCAAGCCCATGCAGTAGTCTGTGCAAGCCAAGAAGAGAAGATAAATAATGCAAGGTGGGGGATATTTAAAGAAGAAAGTAAAGGAATCTGAAATTGGCTCGGCTCAACAACTGACAACAAGTGACCTTGAGAAAATAGGCATAGAATCCAAGAATGCTATTGAATAGGAAATCAACAACATAATCACCAAAGGAGAGATTGAAAATCTTGTTTTACAACAAAGGGAAATCTTGACGAAAAGAAATGATCCTTCTTGAGTATTAAATCAATTGGGGAGAACATAAGATTTTTGAGGAAACTCAAAATAGTTTTCCATCTCATCCCACCGAACAAATGAAGGAGATAGAGCTGCATCAAAAATTGAAGATCTCATATGTGGTTATGACGTTTCCTACTCAAGATATGCATAATGAGGTAAGTTATGTGGAATTAACTTTATCACATTTAACATCATATGAGTTATATGAATTACACACATATGCTACACAAAAATCAGAAGGAGACATGAAGCAGTCACAGCTAAGTTGGATATAAGACAAAAGGAGAAGAATACCCTACAAGAAGAATGTTCATAGCTAAAGACTGGAAAGGAGTAACTTCACTGAAAATAGTACATTTAGAAAAGGAAGATGAGGAAGTAGATAAAAAAGGTAGCTCATTAAAACGTGGACTGGAGAAAGCAAAATAGGATGTCTACAGTCTACAAAAAGTAGTAGAGAAAGTATACAACTTATTTCTAGAAGATCACAAAAATGAAGATATCTCCTTAGAAAGAAATATGATGATAATAGGAGAAGTCATTCAGAAACTACATACCAAAATTAGAAGACAAGCACCAGGAACTCCTCTAGAATTTCAGACATAACATGACAAGATAAACACTGCAATTGAAAACCTTAAAACTATGGAATTAATATGTGCAGAACTACATGAATAAAGTGTTCAATTATGGACAAACCTAGTCGAGGATGACCAGCTGAAAGAAGTAAATATGAGCCTTTAGATTGCACAAGACTTAGAACAAAATATCCGTGACAGTCTAACCAGTCTTTCAACAATTGAGATGACAAAAAAAATGGGAGATTGTAAGAAGCAGTAGGAAAAAGTAAACAAGATACGCAAAGAACAACGAAATATTATTGAAAGGCTTGAACCTCTACAAGAAGAAGCTTTTCGTATTACATAATATTTTCCTCTGCTACAAAATGTAATTAAATAATCAATTAATCATTGCTTAGAAACTTTGAAATCGGTTCCTAATGAAAAAGTGGAAATAACCATTATAGGAAAAGAAGAAGAACTAAGAGAAAAAGTTGCAGCTATAAAAAAAATCTGCAAAAGATTAAATCTGTTGTTCATACAAGCACATAGGAAGCAGATATAAACAAAGAGAAATAAAGGATGAAGTCAGGGGGAGTCATCCCTGAAAAAAATTTAGGTAGAGGTTGGCACAAAATAAAACAAAAGGAGAACCTACATTGCACAAGTAATGGCACCTCTTTTCCATTGATGTCAAAGGGGGAGAAATGCATGAAGTTGATTGTACNAGCTACATGGTGACAATATCTTCAATATTCCAAAGAAAATCAAATTGAAAAAAAAACCTAGCTTGTTGTAGCGCTATTCTCATTGCTTATGTCTTCTTATAATTCATAGAGTTAACCTAATCTAAAATCCATATAAAAAACAGTTAATTTATAAAGATTTGTATAGTCGTTACACAGTAAATTTCATTGTATATTTTCTGCTTTCATCTCTCTATATATTTTTGGATTGCAAGGTGCAGTATGTCCAATACAAATATGGTTATATGAAGAAGTTAATGTGGAAGTGTGTTTATAAGCATGATAAACTCTTGATGAAACCAAGGAATCTAAGGAAAAAAACAATACCGGGAATTAATATATATAGAGGCTATCATAATTCGAAAGGAAAATAGTGTATATAGATGCCAATAGAACTTTGTTTTCTCCACACTTATTCAACCACGTATCTCCCTTATATCTTAATGCACAAACATTTATGAATATTTTTTATGCCTTGTCCATGCGAGAAATTGAACCAATTGAGTTGAATAATAGCATGGGCACCATATTGTTTCATATGAAACTAGCAATGGGAGAAATGCCAACATTCACACTTTAATTAGAACTCATTCACACTTTAATTAGAACTCAGACTAGATTACCATGATGTTCAATTGAAGATTAAGAACCAAATGTGGACATGTACAATAGTATTGTGCATCACTTCTAAGGGGTTAGCATAACTTCATTTTAACTTCAAATCTTTGAAGCATCTATTATTTTATTCATCTAGGTGTTTGATATTGTAGGGTTAATATCATAATTTTAGTTACAATCTTTTTGGGGGGATAATGATGAGGTTTGTTTCAGATTTCGATAAATTCGTAGCATCCTTTTCTATTTAGAGTTTGAACTTGACCTCTAATTTGTTTTAGAAAGGGTAGTTCATAATAGTGTTTCTATTTCAATATTTGGATACTAGCATGTCCTTTTTAACACAATTGTTCTTTTTAACATATAATAAGGTGTATTGCACTATAGTTGCTTACTTGTCCATTCAAGTTTTTTCAATACTCAATTTTGGCCAATAATGTCTCCATTCAACTTATAGGTGGAAAACGTGAATTCAAGTTAGAAGAACCAATTTAGTTTTATAGTATTGCCAAACAACTCTATTTAGAGAATTTGAAAATTCTTGGTTTAATAGTTGAATGGAAATAATAAAGAAACTAATACCCAATGAAGGTCACACCTCTCACTTATGGGGATGAAATTGGAAGGCAGATCCATGATAATTTGATGACACATTGTATTAAGGTGCAGAGAGGTAAGGATATTCTTCGATGGGGTCATTGCCCCAAAGGAATGTTCACTATCAAGGAAGCCTATACTTTGCAGACTAAACCAATAAACCAAACTGTGGATAACACCTGGAAACATCTGTGGGCTGCCAAACTTTGGCCCAAAATCACCCTATTTCTTTGGCTAATCTTGAAAGGAAAAATCCTAACCTGGGATAATATTTCGAAGAGTGGTTTTCAAGGACCCTCCCTATGCGTTCTGTGTGGTAACCAGGAAGAAACCATAGCGCATCTGTTGGATGGTTGTGTTTTCGCATCTACTCTCTGGGATGAGGGAGCTACTCTTTTTCGCATGACTGATAGAGTTAGGAATGAACCTGCAGAAATGGTTAAAATGTGGAAGGAAGAACCCTTCCATGGAAGAATTCTTAATCGGATCTGGAAGCTCTTCCCTAAGTTTATTATGTGGGAAATCTGGAAGGAGCGAAATAAATGGATCTTTACTGGTAAGATTAATAACTGGAATAATGTATGGGGGAACATATAGCAGGGTATAACTGAGACACTGCAACTTACTTTATGGACTGAACAGGATATGAAAGTCCCGGATAGTGAGTTGAGAATTCTTAATACCTGGAATATCACTGAGCTACCCCATCATGCCGGTCATATCTAGTCTAGTCGCCATTCTCTTGACAGTCCGGTGGTGTGGTCTTGGCCGTTGCAGGGGTGGATGAAGCTGAACTTTGATGGTGCATCTAAGGGTAATCCGGGGAAGGCAAGCTATGGTGGGGTTCTGTGTGATGATTAGGGCAAGGTCATGTTCAGCTACTTCGGGCACCTGGGTCGTGGAACGAATAATGTTGCAGAATGTGAAGCCATGTTGCATGGCAACCAGACATGGTGTGACCTGTTTGATTGTGGAGGGACACTCGAAAATGTTGATTCAGATTGCCACTAAGCTTAATAACAGGGCCCGCGCAGATAAGTTGGCATGGAGAGTGACGTGTCTTAGCCAGATCATCGAGTCTTTCAACTCTGTCACCTTCCAGCATGTTAAAAGAAGTGCCAATTGTCTGGCTGATGTGTTGGCTAATCATGGTGCAGGCTCTCTTAATGATGGATGGGAAGGGAATGCTTTGGATGTTCCGTCGGAGTCATGTCGGCAACAATGCATGATGATTGCAAATAGCGACCGGGGTGATGTGGAACCCGGTGTTGGCGACAACAAAGCTCTGTTTCCCGATGATCTACAACAGCCGGCACTCGTTGTTGTGCGGTTTTGACAGATGATTTTCTGGCAACCTTGCTTATTGTGCCATTGTTTGGATTTTCGTAGATCTCCCTCCATCGGTTATTATCATGTTAAGAACTTGGAGTGTGAGAGTATTAAGGCAGCTTGGCCTCTCACGTTTTTGATGGGCCATATGGAGAAGGAGTCTAAGAGAGTGACGAGAACATAGGACATGGAGAATTATGATAGAGTCTGGGTAATTATGATGGATTTAATGAATCAAGGTGGTATCCTTCATTTAAATTCTGAGACCTGGAATGACATTTGCACCTGTAGCTAGAATCTTGGTATTGCTGATATCCTGTGGAGTGTTTGTATTTCTAATTGGGAAGTGCAGGGTGATAAGTTGGGAATTGAGAGTATGCCGGAGAGGGGGAGACCTACCAAGAGGGGGAGACGGGCTCGTGGAGAGCCTAGCAATGAGGAAAGGGGGAGTGGTGATCAGTTTGGTCCGAGTAGGGATCAGTGGAACGCGGCTGTGACTTCTCTTTTCTTACATCGTTACTTCCCTCGGGATGTGCAGAGGGCTGTCGATAATGTTGAAGCTACTTTGTGGCCGAGGGTTAGTGAGCAAGTGGTGCCAACGGAGGCAATTTCCCTGTCCGATTAGATCCAAGATCCCGACAATACAAGGGGTCATATGGCCCTCTATAATCGAGTTGTTGTCATGCTCTGGGTCACTAAAGCCCTCATTGCCAAGGTGACATAACTCATGTGGACATCCTGTCGGGCTCTCAGCGCATGACTCAATTGGAAGAAATGTGTAATGACCATGTTGATGAATCCAAATGGATTCATATGAAGTTGGACGCGATGGCAGCCGATATGGGTATCTCATTTACCACTCGCCCTAAAAAAGTGGAGAACCCTTGGGAGATTCACCTCGATAGGATGGTGGAGGAGACTATGAAGCCCTCGATGGTGATTATTGATTATGAAGCTGGTCTTTCAGCTTAGCCCGTGTCCTTCCGAGCCTGCTTTGCTTGGGGCTGTTGCTGTGTTTTGTTTTGTCAGGCTCTGGAGCTGGTTCTTCTCTGGCGACTGCAAGCGAGGAGTAGTATGGTTATACCTATCTTTTGGATCTCAGAAGTAGGTTATTTGCATGATGTTTGTTCTCTCGGCATTTATTTTGTAATAGGGCTATGGGGTTATTCTGTTGTTATCGGTCTGTGGGTTTTTTTCCTACTGTTGGATGCTTTGGGTCTAGTCTTCTAGTATTATTAAGGTCTGCAATGAAGCTGCTCTATGGATGGATATGGAATTACATTGTTAAGTCTAGTTTTGAGATTTACGGTGGCTACTCTAGCACCCTGGGTTATTGTACTGGTGAAGTTTGTAATTTTGGTACCTCTTTAATAGAATAATACTCTTTTTTTGCTTAAAAAAAAAACGTCACACCTCAACTATTTCATGCTTTCTAGTCTTCATAACATGCCTTGTGGGACAATGGCCAAAAATAGCTCGGAATTTAGTAAAGGTGACGATGCCCCACAATTTGTAATTTTTTAGAAGAAGCTTAGACCTACCAAAGCTTATCCATCCTCCATTGTAAAACATGACCCTATTATGTAATAAACACACACACACATATATATATATATATATATAATAATTAAATAAAAAGAATAATAATAAAATATTCACTAGATTAATCTGATAGGATAAAATAAAAAGACTGCCCTTCCAAGTTCCAATCAAAGGGGCATGAAAGACCATATTTAATGGTCATGAGATTGTAATTGTAAATCATCTAATTTTTTATTCATACATTATACATTATTCAATTCAGAGTTATCATTTCAAAGTCCAACAACAAAATATTTCAAAGCAACTACCGACGATCCATAGTTGTTGATTAGCCCTGAGAATGCAAAGAAGAAACTTATGGAGTAGTTAGCAACAAATAATTTCAAAGAAATTAACAAGACCCATAGTTGTTGATTAGCCTTGGGAACACTGAATTTAAACTTATGGAATAGGGACTTTATTGTTGAACAAGAGGCATTAATTAAAATTCATCTTTCGAGGAGGTGTCTCGCTTTTCTTTTATTGCAATGCCAAATTTGAAAGCTCCACATCCCATCGTCTTCCAATCCCTTTGGTAAATTTCAACTAAAACACTTATCATTTACAAGTTTTTTAGGCACACTTTTGACTTGAATTGAACAATTATAATTTTAATAATTCTAATGCTTAACATTTATATGTTTTTAAGACCCGTAGTTGCAATTTTAAACATTCATAGAGTCCTCACTTAGATGCTTCTAGGTATAATTTTGGCTTAAGAATAGCCCCTCATTTTTATTGAGCGGTATTATGATAAGAAAAAAGAAGATTTTATTTGGATTTTAGGGACTTTTTCAAGCTTCTAAATTTTTATATGGAAAATATGCAATAAGAAAAAAGAAGAAGATTTTATTTGGATTTTAGGGATTTTTTCAAGCTTCTAAATTTTTATATGGAAAATATGCAGACGTTTCGTTGTGTTTGGTGATTTTTTAGCTCTTTTTCACCTTCACTTTTTTTCTCTCTCTCCTTGTTTGTTGTATGTGAAACCTCCAAAAAATTGTTTCTCATATTGTTCTCGTTTCTCATTTTATTTCCCATTTCTTGTTTCTAGTAATATAGATGTAAACTAATGTGCCTTACTCACAAGATTTAAATTCGGACTTGTTAGCATGGAATCAGCCAAAAACCTAAAAACATTAACAACAATTGATTGAACTAACCCATTTATCTTACTTTCCCATATGTGTGTATATTCATAATGACTATCTATTTTCTCTATCTTGTTATACAAAACACTAATATTTGTATTATTTGATTTTAAAAAATGATTAAAAAAATAAAAGATGTATGGATAGTAGAATAATTCATGTATATTATGTTTATGAAAAAATTAAGCTAATAAATATTAAAAGCTCAAAACTTTGTTGCGTATGCAAGACACTCATTTGTCCTTTTCTTTGACTTTGAAGGATACAATGTACATAAGAAGAAACTTTAAAGTCAATTTGGAAGTAACTTGAATTGTTAAGAGGCAAGTTGCTATCCTCTCTCCTTCACATTCAAATCTCACTTTTTAATATGCTTGTTTTCTATATTAAGATAATCTATTAAATATTAAAAACTAATAATTAAAAGTAATGGTCATTAACTTCATATTACATTTTGAATACATATATATAGATAGATAGATAAAAGTAAGAAGGAACATTATATTATATCAGAAACAATACATAATAGAGAGGAGGTCTAAGGTTCCATCCTTCCAAAACTTGAACATGACCAGACCCAGCAATTTGAGGAACTGTTTGAGATTCCAGACTATTTGAAGACATATTATAGACCATATTGAAAATTTTCCAAATGGCATTGACATGCAAAAAATGACTAAATAGACCTTGAAAACTGAAACGTAGAAGCAAAACTAAGGACTAGACCACAGAACTACTGAACATCTTATCCAACCCGTGACTTCGGAAAAGCATCCTCATCTTCATGTTGTGCGTCCAAACCATGCAGAAGAGGACACCCTAGGAATATTGCATCCCTCATAGAGGCTGAGCATGACTAGTTGGCCATATCTGATGCAGTCATGGCCACAACAATAACAACCAATATGTGGTACAGTTGGTCCAATTTATCATCCACATGCTGAATGGCCCGACAAGTACCAAATAACAAATTCCATTGGGCCTCTGAGAGCCCTCCCATATGCTCCATTGTTTGATGACGCATTTCTGCAAAATGTTGAACCAGGGTGGCCTTAATCATCTCTAGATGCCCGGACTAGGAATTGTATTCGTGAGCAAAATCCCAAGCAGGAGAAGTAGGAGACATGGGATGGAAACCCAAAGAGTTTATCTTCCCTTCATACCATTCAACTCTACAACTCTAGAAATTAGACCGCAACCCATCCACCATTGAATTCTCTGAACCAGAAAATGGGGTGAAAGAGAGGGCCAAGGAATCCATCGAGGGAGATGAGGGGATTGATTCAATTTGAAAGCTAATGCGAGCATGACGAGACCCCGTAGCATGACGAGAGTGTCCACGGACTTGCAGGCGTGTCATGGGGAGGTGAAAGAACATCAATATGATGTCCTCGCTCAGACATCTGGTGATATAATGCTCCAGAATTTCCACATAAAGGATGGTGTTAATGCCCCACATGGGAGAACTCATCCAACTAGGAAAACTGCCAACTTGCCATCCCATCTTTCCATAACTCCCACACTACATCCTCGTACCAACACATAATGGAGGCAGATCCATCGTAACTTGCTTACAATCTCGAGACTAGAGTGTGGGAGGGTATGTCGTCATTAAAATGATATCAATGCGCTGGACGAAATAGACATAGGTGATTAAATGAACTGTCTGCCACCACATTACATGTACCTGAACTGCTAGTTGTCACCCCATCTAGGGATTTTGAATCCATAAATATAACACTTCTTTAAAATCTGTATTATTTCAATCTAAATTCAATGTAGAAATTGATAAATAATTACAAATGTAAGAGCATCCCTAGTGTAGAAGACTATCTTGCACATTTACTTTCTTTCAGGAGCTTTATAGTTGATTCCTTAGTATTTTGTAGATTTTATGAGATGCTACAACCATTAATGTTGATTGTATATTGCTATATAATCTTTCCACCACTGCTACATAATCTTGCTATGGAACGAGGTATTTGGTACTGAAGTTTCATGCCGGAGAATTTCCAAAGAGGACACCATTGCCTTCATTTCTACTTGCTTATAATGTACACATCCAAATATATTTTATGAGGAGATATTATAATGCATATAAGTATTTATGTAGACAAATAATCAAACGAGCTTATATTAATTATATCTAATGTGTGCTCTAATTAATAAAGCACATGATAGAGTTATGAATGTGAAATGATTCCTTGCCCTAAATTAGAATCGAATTGTTGGTAGTTGAACTATATGGTATTCCTCTAGCAATTGCGCATGTGAAGTTCCTTCATGTGATGAGGACACAAGAGGGTTGGGTTCTTCGTTGATGTTGTAGAGACTAAGGGAAGTGTGGATTTCCAAAGAGTAGCTATATTGAATGTAATATGGGAGTAGTCCATCCTCAATAAATAAATATTGCAGAATTGTGGCTATTTCTATGAATAAATGTGTGGTATTCAAATTATATTTTGGATGAATGTCTACATTATTGTTTTACTTTTATTCCTCTATGTGGATACTTCTATTGTCCATTTCTATGTGTATATTTTTTTCTTACTTTTTCATCAAGTGGTATCAGAGCATGTTCAGCTTGCGGTAGGGAGGACTATAAAAATTGTGTTCACATAATGAGTAAATTGTGAATGATGTTGAAGTGGAGAGAACATAAAAAGAGATCCCATATATGAATCATAGTGAGGGGAAATAGAGGAAGAGATAGTGGAAGGCCTAAAAGACCAAAGGGTGTAAAATATATGAATGAGCTTGCAACAATGGTGAGGACAATGATGTCAATAATGGATGCCATGGAGGAATCCTAGAATAGAGGTATTGCACATGTGGTGCAAGACAGTAGTGATGATCAAGTAGAATTAGAGACTACAAGAGAAGAAACAAAAGAGAACATGATAGTGAAAGATAGAATGATCAGAGCCATCAATGGTATTGGAGGTAAACCTAAACTTGATACTCCTATCTATTTTTGAAGCTTAAATCATGAGGAATTGATGGATTGGATATAGGAGAAATTGATTTTTTTTTAGTTTGAGCAGATTAGAGATCCTATTAGGGTTAGGTTTCCTAGCATGAAATTCTAAAATCATGATTCTTTGTGGTGGGATAAGTTTTAGCTGAATTGAAACTGTAATGGTAGAGAGAAGATTAAAACTTGGGATAGGGCACTGTCAGAATTGAAATGTGAATTTTTTCTCATGGATTATGCTTTAAATATGTTGACAAAGTTACCAAATTTGAAGTAGTTGAATATGTAATTAAGGAGTACACACAATAATTTTACTAGATTTCTATAAGGTCTAGACAAATTGAAGAGAGTCCAAAATCCATTGTTAGGTAGGTCANCAAGCTTTATGGACTTAAGAAACAAGAGGATCTAACTCTTCCCATCAACATTCAACGAACTTCTCTTGGTTACATTGTTCTTAAGGGTTTACTTCTTCAAGCCTTCTACTTTCTCCTTGAACCCTTTGCCTTGAAATGCTAGCCCTTTTCCTCTCATCCTAGATCTACC
>NWUY0300008423.1:27638-44758 GCA_004151065.3 Larix sibirica
CTTGGGCTACGTCCACACTGAAGTTGCCAGTCCAGCCCACTATTTGGTTGTAGGCCTCTCAGTGAGCTACAGAAGCACAAATGATGGTAACTTCCTAGAAAAAATGACTCAATTGTGTTCCCCAATCACATCCCCAAATTGTTCCTATCACCACTCCAACTACTTATCATCCTTTGAGGTTCCACAAGTTGACCACAACAGAAGTAGTCGAACATCAACGTTTCAAATTTTGTTATCATTGTAATGAAAAAATTCTCAAATGGCATAAATGTAAGGAACAAAAATTATTTGTCATGGATATGACCCAATCTGACATGTGTAAGGACATTTTAGAGGAAGGCATTCTAGAACTAGATTTGGCAATGAATACACCTCCTCCTTATGAAGAAACCACCCAAGAGCCTCCTTGTGAGGGACCCCAAATTTCCCTCCATGATTTATCAATATTTTAAGCTCCCCAAACCCTAAATTTGGTTGGATATATCAAGCATGGAGGGGTGATTGCATTGATTGATAGTAGCGGCAAAACCCATAATTTTATTGATCATCGAATCACAAAAGAAACCCATTGTTATGTCCATGCAGTGCACAATTTTCAAGTCATGATAGCCAAGGGAGGTATGATGAAATGTGGTGGAAGCATGAGAATATGGAAATACAATTGGGGGATAATCAAGCATGTTTTCTATTGAAATAGGAGGATGTGATGTCATTTTCGGAGCCAAATGGTTGTGAACATTTGGTTCAATTACAATGGACTTCAAGGAGTTATACATTAGCTTCATTAAGGAGGGTCATAAAAACACCCTTAAAGAAATGTAGTCTGGTTCGTATAAAATTATTGTTTCTTATCATATGTAAAAGATCTTGAAATTATAAGGTCACGCAGTCATTATTGCACAATCCAATGCCATCCAAGCTATGGACAATGCCCCATAATTCCCCTTGATATGTGGTTGTTTTTAATAAACATTAGTAGGTATTTAAAACACCCCATGGATTACCTCCTTCACATGGTGAGCATGATCATGGTATCCCATTGATTCCCGATATTTAACCATCCAATGTTCATCCTTATCAACATCCCTTTGCACAAGAGAATGAAACTGAAAAGATCATTAATGAATTGTTGGAGGCTGACATGATACTTCCTAGTACTAGCTCCTAGCCATCCAAGGTTGTCATGGTATTTAAGAAAGAAAGAAGGGGCCCATTATTTATTCTTAATAATGTAGTGTTGTTGGGCCAGTCAATGGAAAGTATGGGTGGGTATGTGGTGGCCATACATACTGGTTCAATGTGGAATATGAGGTCAATGTGTTTCCACTAGTTTGTTATGGATTGTATCGGGGGGTTGGGTTTTTGGTGACACTTGTACCCACTAGGGGGCATTATAGGACCTATATGTGATAGGTATGGAACACTTGTGAGTTGTGGAATGTTGTAAGGCACATAATGTTGTCCAAACTTTGGTTGTCCATATGGTGTGGTATCACTTCCATAATAGGTATTGAATCCACTAAATTGGTTACCGTAAGGGATTAGAAGGTTATTTGGGATAGTGATGTGGCCCCTATTTTTGATCACTTCATAAGTGGCGTGGGATGTATCAAGAGTATATCTTTCAAAAGGGTGAGGGAAAGGGAATTTAGAAGGAACATATATAGATACCTTGACTGTGCATAAATTAGGTCAAAATGTTGTGCTTTGAGGATGGCCTCATTTATTATTTGAGGCATGGTAGTTGCCACATCTTTGGTGATCAAAGGTAAGAGGGATTTTAGAAATCAATCTACAAGGAGTTTATTTTTTACTTCAATCCTACATAAGCTTCACCACCTACACCATTATTAGATATGGCCTATGATGTGGGTTGAGGTCGTTTAGCAAAAATCTATGAGGATTTCCAGCAGTCTGTCATAGCACACTGGTAACTAGAAAAAACTAAAGAATGCATTTGCTAAAGATGTAAAATGCAAGTGTGACCTATTATCTTCATGCATTTACCATTTAGTTAATGGTCTAGTAAGGGTTCTAAAAAATAACCTAAGTTGGAGGAATGCATTTGCTAAAGATGTAAAATGTGAGTGTGACTTGTTAGCTTCATGTATTTACCATTTAGTTGATGGTTTGGTAAGGTTTCTCGAAAATAACCTAAGTTGGATGATTTCTTTATAATATTGTTTCATGAACACTATAAATGAAAATTCATAATGTGATTGGATAAGTCTTCATCTGGTCCCCCCTAGAATTTTGGAATATTAAAGGGAAGGTTGGTTGGCATTGGTAGCTAGGCTAGATCATGTAAAATGGGGTCATTCACTAGATTTATTAATTCTAGGATATTTATTGAAGTCGTATATGAGATATTTGGAACAAAGGTGGGAGGAGGAGGGGGAGGGAGTGGGGGAGTTGGTTGTGGAACACCTATTCTTGACATTGGTGATGTTGGTTGACTATGAGGGCTTGCAAGTGAGGAATTCCTAAGAGGATTTAATGAGTTCAGCAAGGATGATCCCAAAATAGTTGATCCTACTAATGTTGATCCCAAAGGAAAATGTAGATGGATAATAGTAATCATGGTGGAGAAGGTGAAATACCAAGAATATGTCCAAATAGTGGAGGGATTCCTCTAATTCGACATGATTTTCGAGGGAGTTCTTTATGGTTCCTAATCTGTGATGCTTTCTAAAAACAGATAGGTATGATGTCAAGAAGGAAATGCTTGATATATATAAACAATGGATCTTTTCTAATGAAAACAAAACATCTATTATTTAAGTGAAATGACTAGGCAAGTTTTTGTTTAACCACAATCCATATCTATGTTTGATTGATGGGGGGGTTTCATATGATGGGTTTGAAAAAGCAATTAAAGCATGCGTCTCGTTACCTTTAACTAAAAATAGTCCTCTCTTATATATTTGGGCCTTCCAAACACTCTCAACGGACAGGGGATTGAATCCATTGAAGGTGGTTAGTGAAGGTTTGAAAGAGCCAGTCATAGTGAGGGGAATTGAGGCTTTGTTCCGCTATAATAGGAAGCATTTTTGAATGGCCAACTCTATCTATATCAGGTGCAAATGCGACCAACAAATGGCACCTAAATAGAAATAATAGTTTTTGGATATTAAGTTACCTTCACAAGTGTGGAAAGGGGACTCTTAGCCTCAAGTAGTTAAGGGTCACAGTAACAAAAGATTCAGGTGGCTTAATAAGATTAACACATTACTTCATCATATGATCCCATAGGTTTTCTTATCTTTGTTTTGCACACTAGTAATGAAAGGATTTTAATCTCCCTAGGAAAACAACTATGTTTCATATGAGAAATGATTATGGAGTGTTATTTGGATGCATATCACCACAATTCTAACTTAGACTATAATTTTTTTTGTAACCTACTATGGAGGATTTACGTCAGTTAGATACTTGCATTGGGTATTTTTAAAGGGGGGATACAATGGTGTCATGAACCAGTGGTTGTGATGATTGACATATTTCAGTCTTTTTATTCTTTCTGGTTCACCAAGATAATTTTGGGTGTAAGGTGAAGAGCATATCGGAGTAAAAATACTTTATATATACTCGTATGTGCAATCCGAGTGACCAAACCACGATGTTTGAAGTAAAATGCTTGAAGCAAAATTTCCTAAAAATACTTGCAAAAAAATGTAAGCAATTTAAAGAGACAGGTGATGTGAACTTTGGGGTTCTTACTTTGTCTGATTAATCTTTTAAGTGTGAAATGAATTTTCCAAATAAACTATGAGATTTGAAGAAAAAGTGATAAGGGAGTTATTTCACTATGCCTTCCCTTTATGATTTCCCAAGATCACTTGTGATCACAAAGCAAGGAATAAAGAGAGTTTTTACGTCCCTTATTTGTGTGAGTTGTGATAGCATAAAAAATTATCCTAAGAGTAATGTGATAACTTCAAATTGATGTATTCTTTTAAACATTGCTCAAAAATAGCGAAAATAATTGCAAGCGGTAAGTATTGAGAACTACATAACTATTCTATTAAAATAATTAGGAGCAAAGTAAGTCAAAACATTGGACAATGGTAGTGAAGACAGAATTCTAAACTATGCATCCATGTGCAATGGCAAGCAACAATGTAATGCCCCATTTTCACTTAAGCATCTCAACTACATTTTGACCTATGTTGTATCTCTTTGCATATTATATATTAACCTCAGCTGGACTAAGAAAACTATACATGTGTGTATTAGCTATTTTCGGAATCTATGTATAAACTTTGTTGGTTGTATTTTGAATAGTGAAAGTAGTATGATGTCCCTCTAGCATGCTAAGTTAGATAGATAAATGTGGTACATGAAACGTTAAGAATCATGCACATGGTAAATAGATCAACTTATTTACATTGCTCATCATTTAATAACATGCTAATCATAGGTAAATTGTTATATGTTCATGCATGATCTTGTTCCTAGTAACTAACCCATAGGTTAAATGGGATAAGTGATAACCAAATTGTTAGGGTCCTACCATAACCCTCCTTAATTTAGTAGTTCGTCATGTATTGTATACGGCCATCTCTTGAGAATAAGGCCGATTAGCTTGTAGTCAGAAATTACTGTAAGAAAAGGTCTGTATATTAATTAAGACCCAATATAAAGTTGGTACTTATTAATTATTTTACCATGTGAAGTAGTTAGGATTTTGGATATGGAAACCCTATTTAAAGAACTACAAGGATACAAATGTTTTGTCAAGTATTATTGTAACAGATCTCTACTCAAGTGAGAGGTCTTCCTACCTAAAGAGGCCTATGAACATTGCTTCCTGAAATTTTTCTCATGATAAAAAGCTCATTTACTGCCATCTTTATCTTTCTATTGTCTAATGTTTCTTGTTCTGCTCTTTAATTTATGGTTTATTTCATCTTAACCTATGTATCCTATGTTTTTTTAAGTTACAGGTCTAAAGAACACCACAAGTGGTATAAGAGCCACCTTCATAAGCCAACACGCTTCCAATGTTTTATAGAAATTATTTTTTTTGAGCTAGAGATGTGTTCTGACATATTTAAATAGCTTCAGAGATCTACCATTCAGCAAGTAAACCTATGGTTTGAATCACTACACAGTGAATACAGTCGGTACTTAGTCATGTTGTACCCTCGGTTGGTGCAATTGTTGGACACCGTTGTAACTCCTATTCATAGCCCTTCTAGACTGCAGTATTGCATTCGATAGCACCTCGACATGGAATCATTTCCACATAACCTCGAGTATTTCAAAAGTTTCCTTAGGTCACCTAAATCCAACCATCGGTTGTCTTATTGCTATAATGTCACTGAAAATAGCACTCGGGAAGATACTCTCGCGTACTTGGGTAGTCGGGTAGTACGACTAAGGGAACAATTAAGCCTCCTTAGTTAGTTCCTTGAGATATTGGAATAAGTACTATTATTGGACCCCATACGCATATATGAGAGCTATAGCACATGGAAATCCCTTGTCTTAATAACCTTGGAAAACCTAGAAATCCTTATCTCTACAACATGTTTGTGAAAATGCTTCATTCTGTTAGAGCAGTGAGTGCAACAACCAGATTCTTTGTGGGTGGCCACACGAAATTCCTCCATCTTTTAATCTTGCAAGAATTTGGGAATTATGTCAATGTAGTAACATTCAACCAAGAGTAATAGTCCCACTAGAGTTTAAAAAATTCTATGGGGGTCCTGAAAACCCTTATTTGTGACCTACCTCAAAATAATCCTTGCATCTATTGATCGTTTTGATATATATCTCTAACAACCCTTTGTGGTGATCCCAGAAACCCTTATTTGTGACCTACGCCAAAAGAATCCTTGCCTTGTGCTGATCATTTTGCATATATCTATCACAACCCTTTTTGTGTGGTCCCAACCATTATTCAGTCAGTGTTCATACTTTTCATCTTCCATGGTACACACTTGTAGACAAACCAACATGGAGAATGCCAACTAGAATCCACCCCAACTAAATCATCCCCCGTCGAATTTGTCCCAAGATATTCAAGCCCCGACATCTATAGTCCTAGCATGTAATCAAAATTTGGATCGACCATTATCCAGTTAGTGTTCATAATTTTCATCTTCCATGGTACACACTTGAATCCAAACCACATGGATAATTCCAACTATAATCCTCCCCAACCAAATCATCCCCCGCCTAATTTGTCCTAAGATATTGAAGCCCTAACATCTATAGTCCTAGCATGTAATAAAAAGTTGGATCGACTCACCCTCAAAGTGATTGACCATGACCAGATGTTGACTTCTCTTTCCCAACATGTTGAGTTTACTCCACCATTTGATACTCCCACCAATGAAGCTATGGTCAATGAATACCAAGGCTCTCACACTCTCTTCTTAGAAACCCATCCTCACTCCTTTGAGGATAAGAATTCATGGCATCACTTCTTGAAGATTTACATGTGCAAATTTGATGGCTCTGACCCCTCGGCTTAGGTGACCCAAATGGAACATTATTTTTCTCTCTGTGACATTAAATATGCTCTTTAGAAGTTGAAAATTGGGGTTTTATTTATAGATTCTCAAAGATGGGAATGTTGACAATAGTAGTAGATATCTTATCGTCGTTATTTACCCTGGACCCAATTTGTGAATATCCTTTGTTATTGTTTTAACCATGGCACTCGCTACTTGGGAAAGTTGACCAAACTGCGCCAAAATATCATCATTATGGACTATATCAAAGCATTTGATGAATTAGCCATCCACGCAGAAGGACTCTTTGATTTTTATTTTTATTTTTTCTGGAAAAGTTTTATCATTGGTCTTAAAGACGCAATTTGTGCCCGTGTCCTTACGTAGTGGCCCTCCACTTGGTTGGAATGCTATAATGAGATCGAGAATATGAACTAGTTATCAATTCCCAACCCAAATTTCTAACTTTTCCTACCTGCACAAGGTCTCCCATGGCTCCTGATATGCCACCCCTCAAAGATGCTCCTAATATGCCAACTTCCAAGGAGCAACCCCAAATTTCACTCCATGCTTTATCAAGATTTTCCACACCTAAGACATTGAAATTGATTGGCTACATCATGCACAAAAAAATCGTCGTCTAAATTGATAGTGGAAACACCCATAATTTCATTCATCGGTGAGTGGATGCAGAAACCCACTACTATATCTGCCCCATATCCAATTTCCAAATTATGATAGACAATGGATGTATGATGGTTGTTGTGAGAATTCCAACTCCAAGTGGGTGACTACTATCTCAAAACACACATGTTTTCCATTGACATGGGTAGTTGTGATATAGTTTTGGGAGTCGAGTGGATTTGGACTCTGGGGCTTGTCACCTATACCATGGGATTCAAGGTCCTCTCTCTCAAGATGGGCACACAAATCACCTCAACAGCTTTACACTTGGTTCTCCTGAAATGATCTCATCCCACCATATGGAGAAACTATTAAAGCAATACCACGCATGTGTCATTGTTGAGTTCAATGCAATCCAAGCCATGGAGATGCCCTCATAATATATTCACCCTAACTTGCAAAATGTTCTCTCTTAGTATCAACAAGTTTTTGAGGAACCCAAAGATTTACCTCCCTCCCATGGGGAACATGACCATGGTATTCCCTTAATCCCCTCCAATCAACCCCCCAATTTCCGCTCTTATAGCCACCCCTTTGCACAGAAGAATGAAATTGAAAGAATCATTCAAGAATTGTTGGATTTCAATGTCATACATCCTATCATAAGCCCTTATTCTTCATTGATGGTCATGGTCCTCAGAAAGGAAGTTGCTTGGTGCAAGTGTCCTGATTTTCAGGCTCTCAACAAATTAACCATCAAATATAAATTCCCCATTCATGTCATTAATGATCTCTTAAATGAGTTGCAAGGAGACAAATTCTTCACCAAACTTGGCATTTCCCTGGGATACCATCAAATCCATATCAAAGAGGCAAATATACCCAAGAAAACCTTCCTCACTCATGAAGGTCATTACGAGTTTTTAGTCATTCCCTTCGGCCTCCACAATGCCCCTTTCACTTTTCAAATCCTCACAAATAAGATTTTTTCCCTTTCCTCTACCATTTTTTCATAGTTTTCTTCAATGATATTTTGGTCTATATCCCCACCTAGAAACGCCACCTCCAGTGTATTGATTATACCTTGCAATTATTATAGGATCACCAATTATTTGTGAAGCACTCCAAATGTAATTTTGGGGTGATAGAGGTTGAATAATTGGGCCATATTGTGAGTTAGGATGGCATATAGGTGGATCCTAAGAAAGGAATAGCTATGCAGAATTGCTCCCATGCCATAACTCTCAAGAGCTTGAGATGGTTCATTGGGATTATTGACTATTATATAAGTTTGTGCCAAACTATGGGAAGATTTCAGCTCCTCTTTAAATGTTGCTAAAAATGAATCCTTTTGCTTGTAATGAGGCAGTGGAGCAGGATTTCACCAGTTCTAAAGGAATCTATGCACACTATGATTGAGTTATCCATGCCCTATTTCACTAAGACATTTGTCTTAGAAGGTGATGCCTCTAGTCATGGCTTGGGATCAGTCTTAGTGCAAGATGGAGTTCCATTGGCCTTCATCAAAAAGCATATTTGTGATTGGTTCTTCGGAAAATCACCTATGAGAAAGAAATTATGGCTATCCTTCAAGCAATTGAGACATGGCATTCATATTTAATTCGGTGGCATTTCTAGATCAAGAAAAACCATCATATCCTAAAGTATTTCTAGAATAATGGTTGTCCTCAACAGAGCAACATAAATAGTGTTAAATGTACAATATCATGAGTCATTCTCCAATCCAATCTTGTGCANCCATTGTTATGTCCATGCAGTGCACAATTTTCAAGTCATGATAGCCAAGGGAGGTATGATGAAATGTGGTGGAAGCATGAGAATATGGAAATACAATTGGGGGATAATCAAGCATGTTTTCTATTGAAATAGGAGGATGTGATGTCATTTTCGGAGCCAAATGGTTGTGAACATTTGGTTCAATTACAATGGACTTCAAGGAGTTATACATTAGCTTCATTAAGGAGGGTCATAAAAACACCCTTAAAGAAATGTAGTCTGGTTCGTATAAAATTATTGTTTCTTATCATATGTAAAAGATCTTGAAATTATAAGGTCACGCAGTCATTATTGCACAATCCAATGCCATCCAAGCTATGGACAATGCCCCATAATTCCCCTTGATATGTGGTTGTTTTTAATAAACATTAGTAGGTATTTAAAACACCCCATGGATTACCTCCTTCACATGGTGAGCATGATCATGGTATCCCATTGATTCCCGATATTTAACCATCCAATGTTCATCCTTATCAACATCCCTTTGCACAAGAGAATGAAACTGAAAAGATCATTAATGAATTGTTGGAGGCTGACATGATACTTCCTAGTACTAGCTCCTAGCCATCCAAGGTTGTCATGGTATTTAAGAAAGAAAGAAGGGGCCCATTATTTATTCTTAATAATGTAGTGTTGTTGGGCCAGTCAATGGAAAGTATGGGTGGGTATGTGGTGGCCATACATACTGGTTCAATGTGGAATATGAGGTCAATGTGTTTCCACTAGTTTGTTATGGATTGTATCGGGGGGTTGGGTTTTTGGTGACACTTGTACCCACTAGGGGGCATTATAGGACCTATATGTGATAGGTATGGAACACTTGTGAGTTGTGGAATGTTGTAAGGCACATAATGTTGTCCAAACTTTGGTTGTCCATATGGTGTGGTATCACTTCCATAATAGGTATTGAATCCACTAAATTGGTTACCGTAAGGGATTAGAAGGTTATTTGGGATAGTGATGTGGCCCCTATTTTTGATCACTTCATAAGTGGCGTGGGATGTATCAAGAGTATATCTTTCAAAAGGGTGAGGGAAAGGGAATTTAGAAGGAACATATATAGATACCTTGACTGTGCATAAATTAGGTCAAAATGTTGTGCTTTGAGGATGGCCTCATTTATTATTTGAGGCATGGTAGTTGCCACATCTTTGGTGATCAAAGGTAAGAGGGATTTTAGAAATCAATCTACAAGGAGTTTATTTTTTACTTCAATCCTACATAAGCTTCACCACCTACACCATTATTAGATATGGCCTATGATGTGGGTTGAGGTCGTTTAGCAAAAATCTATGAGGATTTCCAGCAGTCTGTCATAGCACACTGGTAACTAGAAAAAACTAAAGAATGCATTTGCTAAAGATGTAAAATGCAAGTGTGACCTATTATCTTCATGCATTTACCATTTAGTTAATGGTCTAGTAAGGGTTCTAAAAAATAACCTAAGTTGGAGGAATGCATTTGCTAAAGATGTAAAATGTGAGTGTGACTTGTTAGCTTCATGTATTTACCATTTAGTTGATGGTTTGGTAAGGTTTCTCGAAAATAACCTAAGTTGGATGATTTCTTTATAATATTGTTTCATGAACACTATAAATGAAAATTCATAATGTGATTGGATAAGTCTTCATCTGGTCCCCCCTAGAATTTTGGAATATTAAAGGGAAGGTTGGTTGGCATTGGTAGCTAGGCTAGATCATGTAAAATGGGGTCATTCACTAGATTTATTAATTCTAGGATATTTATTGAAGTCGTATATGAGATATTTGGAACAAAGGTGGGAGGAGGAGGGGGAGGGAGTGGGGGAGTTGGTTGTGGAACACCTATTCTTGACATTGGTGATGTTGGTTGACTATGAGGGCTTGCAAGTGAGGAATTCCTAAGAGGATTTAATGAGTTCAGCAAGGATGATCCCAAAATAGTTGATCCTACTAATGTTGATCCCAAAGGAAAATGTAGATGGATAATAGTAATCATGGTGGAGAAGGTGAAATACCAAGAATATGTCCAAATAGTGGAGGGATTCCTCTAATTCGACATGATTTTCGAGGGAGTTCTTTATGGTTCCTAATCTGTGATGCTTTCTAAAAACAGATAGGTATGATGTCAAGAAGGAAATGCTTGATATATATAAACAATGGATCTTTTCTAATGAAAACAAAACATCTATTATTTAAGTGAAATGACTAGGCAAGTTTTTGTTTAACCACAATCCATATCTATGTTTGATTGATGGGGGGGTTTCATATGATGGGTTTGAAAAAGCAATTAAAGCATGCGTCTCGTTACCTTTAACTAAAAATAGTCCTCTCTTATATATTTGGGCCTTCCAAACACTCTCAACGGACAGGGGATTGAATCCATTGAAGGTGGTTAGTGAAGGTTTGAAAGAGCCAGTCATAGTGAGGGGAATTGAGGCTTTGTTCCGCTATAATAGGAAGCATTTTTGAATGGCCAACTCTATCTATATCAGGTGCAAATGCGACCAACAAATGGCACCTAAATAGAAATAATAGTTTTTGGATATTAAGTTACCTTCACAAGTGTGGAAAGGGGACTCTTAGCCTCAAGTAGTTAAGGGTCACAGTAACAAAAGATTCAGGTGGCTTAATAAGATTAACACATTACTTCATCATATGATCCCATAGGTTTTCTTATCTTTGTTTTGCACACTAGTAATGAAAGGATTTTAATCTCCCTAGGAAAACAACTATGTTTCATATGAGAAATGATTATGGAGTGTTATTTGGATGCATATCACCACAATTCTAACTTAGACTATAATTTTTTTTGTAACCTACTATGGAGGATTTACGTCAGTTAGATACTTGCATTGGGTATTTTTAAAGGGGGGATACAATGGTGTCATGAACCAGTGGTTGTGATGATTGACATATTTCAGTCTTTTTATTCTTTCTGGTTCACCAAGATAATTTTGGGTGTAAGGTGAAGAGCATATCGGAGTAAAAATACTTTATATATACTCGTATGTGCAATCCGAGTGACCAAACCACGATGTTTGAAGTAAAATGCTTGAAGCAAAATTTCCTAAAAATACTTGCAAAAAAATGTAAGCAATTTAAAGAGACAGGTGATGTGAACTTTGGGGTTCTTACTTTGTCTGATTAATCTTTTAAGTGTGAAATGAATTTTCCAAATAAACTATGAGATTTGAAGAAAAAGTGATAAGGGAGTTATTTCACTATGCCTTCCCTTTATGATTTCCCAAGATCACTTGTGATCACAAAGCAAGGAATAAAGAGAGTTTTTACGTCCCTTATTTGTGTGAGTTGTGATAGCATAAAAAATTATCCTAAGAGTAATGTGATAACTTCAAATTGATGTATTCTTTTAAACATTGCTCAAAAATAGCGAAAATAATTGCAAGCGGTAAGTATTGAGAACTACATAACTATTCTATTAAAATAATTAGGAGCAAAGTAAGTCAAAACATTGGACAATGGTAGTGAAGACAGAATTCTAAACTATGCATCCATGTGCAATGGCAAGCAACAATGTAATGCCCCATTTTCACTTAAGCATCTCAACTACATTTTGACCTATGTTGTATCTCTTTGCATATTATATATTAACCTCAGCTGGACTAAGAAAACTATACATGTGTGTATTAGCTATTTTCGGAATCTATGTATAAACTTTGTTGGTTGTATTTTGAATAGTGAAAGTAGTATGATGTCCCTCTAGCATGCTAAGTTAGATAGATAAATGTGGTACATGAAACGTTAAGAATCATGCACATGGTAAATAGATCAACTTATTTACATTGCTCATCATTTAATAACATGCTAATCATAGGTAAATTGTTATATGTTCATGCATGATCTTGTTCCTAGTAACTAACCCATAGGTTAAATGGGATAAGTGATAACCAAATTGTTAGGGTCCTACCATAACCCTCCTTAATTTAGTAGTTCGTCATGTATTGTATACGGCCATCTCTTGAGAATAAGGCCGATTAGCTTGTAGTCAGAAATTACTGTAAGAAAAGGTCTGTATATTAATTAAGACCCAATATAAAGTTGGTACTTATTAATTATTTTACCATGTGAAGTAGTTAGGATTTTGGATATGGAAACCCTATTTAAAGAACTACAAGGATACAAATGTTTTGTCAAGTATTATTGTAACAGATCTCTACTCAAGTGAGAGGTCTTCCTACCTAAAGAGGCCTATGAACATTGCTTCCTGAAATTTTTCTCATGATAAAAAGCTCATTTACTGCCATCTTTATCTTTCTATTGTCTAATGTTTCTTGTTCTGCTCTTTAATTTATGGTTTATTTCATCTTAACCTATGTATCCTATGTTTTTTTAAGTTACAGGTCTAAAGAACACCACAAGTGGTATAAGAGCCACCTTCATAAGCCAACACGCTTCCAATGTTTTATAGAAATTATTTTTTTTGAGCTAGAGATGTGTTCTGACATATTTAAATAGCTTCAGAGATCTACCATTCAGCAAGTAAACCTATGGTTTGAATCACTACACAGTGAATACAGTCGGTACTTAGTCATGTTGTACCCTCGGTTGGTGCAATTGTTGGACACCGTTGTAACTCCTATTCATAGCCCTTCTAGACTGCAGTATTGCATTCGATAGCACCTCGACATGGAATCATTTCCACATAACCTCGAGTATTTCAAAAGTTTCCTTAGGTCACCTAAATCCAACCATCGGTTGTCTTATTGCTATAATGTCACTGAAAATAGCACTCGGGAAGATACTCTCGCGTACTTGGGTAGTCGGGTAGTACGACTAAGGGAACAATTAAGCCTCCTTAGTTAGTTCCTTGAGATATTGGAATAAGTACTATTATTGGACCCCATACGCATATATGAGAGCTATAGCACATGGAAATCCCTTGTCTTAATAACCTTGGAAAACCTAGAAATCCTTATCTCTACAACATGTTTGTGAAAATGCTTCATTCTGTTAGAGCAGTGAGTGCAACAACCAGATTCTTTGTGGGTGGCCACACGAAATTCCTCCATCTTTTAATCTTGCAAGAATTTGGGAATTATGTCAATGTAGTAACATTCAACCAAGAGTAATAGTCCCACTAGAGTTTAAAAAATTCTATGGGGGTCCTGAAAACCCTTATTTGTGACCTACCTCAAAATAATCCTTGCATCTATTGATCGTTTTGATATATATCTCTAACAACCCTTTGTGGTGATCCCAGAAACCCTTATTTGTGACCTACGCCAAAAGAATCCTTGCCTTGTGCTGATCATTTTGCATATATCTATCACAACCCTTTTTGTGTGGTCCCAACCATTATTCAGTCAGTGTTCATACTTTTCATCTTCCATGGTACACACTTGTAGACAAACCAACATGGAGAATGCCAACTAGAATCCACCCCAACTAAATCATCCCCCGTCGAATTTGTCCCAAGATATTCAAGCCCCGACATCTATAGTCCTAGCATGTAATCAAAATTTGGATCGACCATTATCCAGTTAGTGTTCATAATTTTCATCTTCCATGGTACACACTTGAATCCAAACCACATGGATAATTCCAACTATAATCCTCCCCAACCAAATCATCCCCCGCCTAATTTGTCCTAAGATATTGAAGCCCTAACATCTATAGTCCTAGCATGTAATAAAAAGTTGGATCGACTCACCCTCAAAGTGATTGACCATGACCAGATGTTGACTTCTCTTTCCCAACATGTTGAGTTTACTCCACCATTTGATACTCCCACCAATGAAGCTATGGTCAATGAATACCAAGGCTCTCACACTCTCTTCTTAGAAACCCATCCTCACTCCTTTGAGGATAAGAATTCATGGCATCACTTCTTGAAGATTTACATGTGCAAATTTGATGGCTCTGACCCCTCGGCTTAGGTGACCCAAATGGAACATTATTTTTCTCTCTGTGACATTAAATATGCTCTTTAGAAGTTGAAAATTGGGGTTTTATTTATAGATTCTCAAAGATGGGAATGTTGACAATAGTAGTAGATATCTTATCGTCGTTATTTACCCTGGACCCAATTTGTGAATATCCTTTGTTATTGTTTTAACCATGGCACTCGCTACTTGGGAAAGTTGACCAAACTGCGCCAAAATATCATCATTATGGACTATATCAAAGCATTTGATGAATTAGCCATCCACGCAGAAGGACTCTTTGATTTTTATTTTTATTTTTTCTGGAAAAGTTTTATCATTGGTCTTAAAGACGCAATTTGTGCCCGTGTCCTTACGTAGTGGCCCTCCACTTGGTTGGAATGCTATAATGAGATCGAGAATATGAACTAGTTATCAATTCCCAACCCAAATTTCTAACTTTTCCTACCTGCACAAGGTCTCCCATGGCTCCTGATATGCCACCCCTCAAAGATGCTCCTAATATGCCAACTTCCAAGGAGCAACCCCAAATTTCACTCCATGCTTTATCAAGATTTTCCACACCTAAGACATTGAAATTGATTGGCTACATCATGCACAAAAAAATCGTCGTCTAAATTGATAGTGGAAACACCCATAATTTCATTCATCGGTGAGTGGATGCAGAAACCCACTACTATATCTGCCCCATATCCAATTTCCAAATTATGATAGACAATGGATGTATGATGGTTGTTGTGAGAATTCCAACTCCAAGTGGGTGACTACTATCTCAAAACACACATGTTTTCCATTGACATGGGTAGTTGTGATATAGTTTTGGGAGTCGAGTGGATTTGGACTCTGGGGCTTGTCACCTATACCATGGGATTCAAGGTCCTCTCTCTCAAGATGGGCACACAAATCACCTCAACAGCTTTACACTTGGTTCTCCTGAAATGATCTCATCCCACCATATGGAGAAACTATTAAAGCAATACCACGCATGTGTCATTGTTGAGTTCAATGCAATCCAAGCCATGGAGATGCCCTCATAATATATTCACCCTAACTTGCAAAATGTTCTCTCTTAGTATCAACAAGTTTTTGAGGAACCCAAAGATTTACCTCCCTCCCATGGGGAACATGACCATGGTATTCCCTTAATCCCCTCCAATCAACCCCCCAATTTCCGCTCTTATAGCCACCCCTTTGCACAGAAGAATGAAATTGAAAGAATCATTCAAGAATTGTTGGATTTCAATGTCATACATCCTATCATAAGCCCTTATTCTTCATTGATGGTCATGGTCCTCAGAAAGGAAGTTGCTTGGTGCAAGTGTCCTGATTTTCAGGCTCTCAACAAATTAACCATCAAATATAAATTCCCCATTCATGTCATTAATGATCTCTTAAATGAGTTGCAAGGAGACAAATTCTTCACCAAACTTGGCATTTCCCTGGGATACCATCAAATCCATATCAAAGAGGCAAATATACCCAAGAAAACCTTCCTCACTCATGAAGGTCATTACGAGTTTTTAGTCATTCCCTTCGGCCTCCACAATGCCCCTTTCACTTTTCAAATCCTCACAAATAAGATTTTTTCCCTTTCCTCTACCATTTTTTCATAGTTTTCTTCAATGATATTTTGGTCTATATCCCCACCTAGAAACGCCACCTCCAGTGTATTGATTATACCTTGCAATTATTATAGGATCACCAATTATTTGTGAAGCACTCCAAATGTAATTTTGGGGTGATAGAGGTTGAATAATTGGGCCATATTGTGAGTTAGGATGGCATATAGGTGGATCCTAAGAAAGGAATAGCTATGCAGAATTGCTCCCATGCCATAACTCTCAAGAGCTTGAGATGGTTCATTGGGATTATTGACTATTATATAAGTTTGTGCCAAACTATGGGAAGATTTCAGCTCCTCTTTAAATGTTGCTAAAAATGAATCCTTTTGCTTGTAATGAGGCAGTGGAGCAGGATTTCACCAGTTCTAAAGGAATCTATGCACACTATGATTGAGTTATCCATGCCCTATTTCACTAAGACATTTGTCTTAGAAGGTGATGCCTCTAGTCATGGCTTGGGATCAGTCTTAGTGCAAGATGGAGTTCCATTGGCCTTCATCAAAAAGCATATTTGTGATTGGTTCTTCGGAAAATCACCTATGAGAAAGAAATTATGGCTATCCTTCAAGCAATTGAGACATGGCATTCATATTTAATTCGGTGGCATTTCTAGATCAAGAAAAACCATCATATCCTAAAGTATTTCTAGAATAATGGTTGTCCTCAACAGAGCAACATAAATAGTGTTAAATGTACAATATCATGAGTCATTCTCCAATCCAATCTTGTGCA
>NWUY0300008423.1:120786-130958 GCA_004151065.3 Larix sibirica
AGTTCGTAAACAAAAACATTAAAACATCAACATTAGACAGTGGTATTACTTTCCCATTGTAAATGATATCTGCAACAAAACCATATAAATGCACGAAGCTAGGTTATTTTTTTTTTAGTTCAACCTCTCAAAATTCCAAAGTCACCTCCTGAACCGATTAGGTTAGGGTTTTCAAGTTTTCAAAATGAAACATTGAGTCTTGGCCCTCGGCCATCACCAAAAAACGATGAATATTGACAACAATNTACTATTGTGGGTAGAGGAGGGCCCTCCTCCTGCTGAGTCTCCTTATTTATTCCCTGTTATTCTGGCTTTGGTGTTCATATTGAAGGCCATGCATATTGTTGCTTGAGATCCTTGAATTTTCTCGTGTTCTGCTTCTTCTTCCCTTAGATGTTTGTTTTTTTTTTCGTCCTAGCTTTTTGGATGATCTATCAGTGAGTTCTTCCGAAGATGCAGGGGAGGCCATTGGTTTGGATTTTGTAACTTCTGCATAGGAAGGTGATATTTTATTCCTTTTGGGGCTTGGGGTGTTTTGGGGATGGAGATCTTTCAGATCTTCTTGGATTAGGGGTACTCGTTGAGATTCCTTTGGCTCAGGGATTTATCCCTCTTCTGGGACTTCAGAGATTTCCTAGATTTCTAGTATTTCAAGAGATTTGAATCTATTCCTATTGTTTGTAACCATAGGATTTTGATGTTGGTAATCTGCTTTCCTTGAACTTTGGCCTTTTGATAAGGTTTTTGATCCCGATTTGGTGTTGTTTGAATGGTTGTCCATTGTTCTTTTTTCCCTCCTGCCTCTGGATCTACAGGGTTCTTCTTGCATGATCGAGCAAAATGCCCATATTCGTGGCAATACCTACATTTAAATGGAATTTGTTCGTAATCTAATTCCTGGATATGGGACCAGTCTGCCACTTTGAGATTTATTGCTTATGGGAGTCCATATTCCAGATCTACTTCAACGCAGATTATTGCACATGAATATTGATCTTTTCGATCTGCTTTATCTATGTCTTTTCGGAGATTATTTTCGATGGATTCTAATGATTCTGAGTTCCAACAATGGAGGGGTAGATGCAAGAGTCTCACCCAAAATGGAACTACAGATGGGATATCTTGGGATGGATCAAAATAAAGATTCCATTTGTTCATGTAGATTCCTTGTGGCCCCATGAAATATGGCCCATTCCTGAATATTAGCTCATGATATTGTTTGCTTTCGAATACGAATGCGAAGAATAATTTTCCCAGGAAGTAAGATTTTACTTCTTCCAAGATCAGGGGTCTCCAATTTTTCTGCACCCAAGTTTCAGTGGATTTCAAAGAGGGCCATAAACCTGTGAACTGGCCAATCAATCCTCGTTCCGATAAATTGAGAGATGTCTTTCAAGGTTTCTCTACCCACAACGCAACGGTGGGGATCTCATCGAGTTTCTTCATGAACTTCTATTGAGAGGCAGTGAGAGTCTTTTTCCCTTGAGTTGCAACGAGTTTAAGGAAATCGGGCAGATCAGAGGGGAGGGGAGGGCCTCCTCCTGAGGCCATTGAGTGGAGATTGATGGACGAGCCCTATCCACAGAAGGGACAACATATCTGTATATTAGGCAAGGGGAGCTCATGGGAAGATCCCTAGTCGTAGGGGGATGAAGGATCGCACAAGCGCAGAGCTATGAGTAGGCTCACGTATTTTTCGAGATAGCTCCTAAAATTAATTTTATTAAGCTTTCGAACTCGCCACTGCTTGTGTGTTAATAACATTAACAACCGCCAAGGTAGTGAAGAAGAACATATATTAATATGGATATAAAGCACTTTACATTGGTATTATAATTTTTACTTGTTTATATAAAAATTTACTTAGATTTTATTTTTATTATTTGGATTTAATAGAGATTGATGTTATTCTATCTTCTCCAAAATTACAAATTGCGACATAATCAAAGTGATCACATTTGTTGTCTTTTTGTTAGAGAGACTTGCATGTTTTAATAAACATTTCGAATAGCTAAATAAATAAATAAATAGACTATAGAATAACTTGTCCAAGCGATGTTTATTGTAACGGCTTCCATTGTTGCAATCTAAATGCAACTTGAGATAATGTATTTTAAAGTTACAAGGAAAACCTAGAACCAAATTCTTTCTATTGGTAGTATACATTTGTAATTACTTAGCATACTTTTGTGGATTGTAGTGTTTTTGGAATGCTTTCATTAAAATGATCTTGTTAGAGCCCATTAAAGAGGATATGTTATTTTGTTGATTGATTTCATTTTCTTTAGGACTAAATTGATATAATATCGTTTTAATTTTTTTTTGCAAAACATGTTATATCAATAAATAATAAGTAATAATATTGGTTCAATACATATTGTGTTAATTGATTCCTTTGCAATACGTGAAACAACCCAAATGTGCCCTAATATGCACATCCCCTTTTCTCTATCCCTCTTTAAGCCATTTCTTAAAAGGATTTATGACCTAAAATTCAATTTAGATAAATATATGATTATCATGGTATTAAAATTTCATTACAAACTACTACTTGCATACATTTATAATAGATTGTGAACCATAACTCACCCATTTATCTCCCATGTCAATGGCATATGTTATTTGTTTTTTTAAACTTATTTAAGGTTAAATGTTTCAAAGTGTACAAGTGTTTTTTTAATTCAACATTGGTTAGTTTGTTTTATAAATTTGTATTTTTTTCCAAATTTTCCTTTAAATGAGAGCTTGTGGGTTGTAATAATTCTTAACTATGACATGAATGTATGTAACGATCTCCTGCAAGCCACATGGATTGCAAATTCAAAATTTGAGCACTAAATTAAACAAGCTTTACAGTTTCATCAATGGTAAAAAGCGACACAGGTTCTTTCTACTTTCCAATATATGTTTGAATCACATATAAGTATCCCATGCACATCATTCCATACATAAATATCTTTCAGGCATATGGCCTTTCCAAAAGTTGTTGTAGTAAGGGATACTTGGAGAGCCTGATCAGCCATTCCTTTCCTATCACTACTAGTTTTGAATTCAAAGAGATAACAATGGTANTTTGTTTTATAAATTTGTATTTTTTTCCAAATTTTCCTTTAAATGAGAGCTTGTGGGTTGTAATAATTCTTAACTATAACATGAATGTATGTAACGGTCTCATGCAAGCCACATGGATTGCAAATTCAAAATTAGAGCACTAAATTAAACAAGCTCTAGAGTTTCATCAATGGTAAAAAGCAACACAGGTTCTTTCTACTTTCCAATATATGTTTGAATCACATATAAGTATCCCATGCACATCCTTCCATACATAAATATCTTTCAGGCATATGGCCTTTCCAAAATTTGTTGCATTAAGGTATACTTTGAGAGCCTGATCAGCCATTCCTTTCCTATCACTACTAGTTTTGAATTCAAAGAGATAACAATGGTAATCTCCTTTCATCTTGTAATATAAGACCATATACTTTCCAGAGCTAGAAGAAGGAATAATATTTTCATCAACAATAGTGAAAATGCCATCATAGTTTCTAGAAATCTCTATTAAACTTTGTGACGAGTCTAAACCTGAACTAAATTCAAAAGATCAAATCATAGCTCATAGGTCAAATTCAAACCCCCTATGCCAAATACCTCCAACTTCCAAAAAACAATTCCTATAGAAGACTCAAAAGCCAACAACAATAAAATTTTGAGTCTACCCAAAGGAGGCATGTTTACATCGTTGATTCTCCAAATGATGTTTTTCCACAACGTTTATCGTGCATAACAAGATATATGATGCATAGCTTGAGTGTAAATCATTGATAATAGGGTAACAAACCTTTGAATTCACATAGAATTAAATGCTTTAGCACATTGCTTTAGTATAGTTAAGTATTTATGCAATTATCTTGTGTAGTGTATTATATTCAACAAATGGTGACAAATGAATTCCATTACACTTTTGTACAATACATGAACGCAACCCAATGTTTTTTCAATCTAGAGCGTGTTTTAGACAAGCCAAAGGGGAACTACCTGATGTTCGACATCAATCCAGAAGAGATATTTTGTAATGTTTTGGTCCTCTGGAAACTTTTTGTCTTTGGATTGGTACCATGGAGATGAAAGAGAATCTGATTTTCCATTAACTTCGGTGGTTGTACCTCCATGTTTTGTTATAGCATCTGACAACCGCAAGCGAGAGTGTGGAGAGAGTGTGGAGGGTGAAATTGTGGTAGATATATAAATTACACTAGTAGTACTGACCCATGGCATGGAATGATCATATATATATAAATGGTGAGTGAGGGATAAATTAGAGAGTGGTGGAACCAAAAAATTGCAAATTACATATAGAACTATGTCAGAAGGAACAAGTTAAAACTTGCACAGTCAAGAGAGAAATTCCTCACTAATTCCTATGAACGATTTTTAGAAGTTGTTCCCCATGAGATAAAGAAATCCCTTGATTCCATTTATGAGAAAGTTAGACACCCACATTGAAAGAGAATTAATGCACAAGCTTAACAATGAAGGTTGCACGAATCTGTATGAGTGGCTTGAGAAGAGAAGTGATGACCATTGTGAAGAAAAAGCTATCGAAGAAAGGACCTATGCTGACAAAATCAAAGCAATATTTTACGAAAACTTCAATGAATATTTATTTGTTACAATACTCACTCTTATGTTCAAGTTTTTAATCGAAAAAGGATTCGGTCACATAGTTGAAGCCTGACCCACATTAGCCCTTAGTGGTAGCTTAGATTGGGAACATAAGCAAAAAGAGTGGGAAATATTTTTCCATGATAATGAGTGATAATACTTCCTAAATAAATGAATACCAGTGGTCTTATAACCTGTGTCACTCAATAATATTTGGGTCGGCATTGGGGGGAGGGGGGTTGAACACGTGTGCTAAATAGAAGGATGATGCTAGTCGAAAGAGAATTTGGAGAATGAAGCCCAGTAAGAAGCCATGTTTTCCCAGACAAAATAAATTTCTAACCATTCATAAGCAAAAAAAATATTCAGAAAATGGAAAGAGAAAATAGGTTCAAGCGATGGGAGCAGTTAAGATACATTGCAAGTCCACTACGTAATAGAAGAATTATGAAGAAATCAAATAAGATGGTCTAGCAACAAAAATACCTTCCCGAGTCAAGGGATAATCGACCAAATGAGAGAGAGGGTGAGGTGCCAACAATGGTAGAATGATCACACATGATGGTGTTGACCCCACAATCCTTGTATATTTCTATTCCTAATGCCTTGGATCCTGTCGAATTTGTACCAATGATAATGATGACTGAGCAAACTATCATACAAATCATCGAATGGTATTTAAGACTTGGACTAAGTGACAACTGCATATGGATTCGACTAGATCAATGTGGATGAATCACATACTGACTACTAATCTAGCGACCACACCATGATAACTGGATTAGCTTCATGCCTGAATTTGAAAGGCACTTTTCAATTTATTCTACTCAGATCATATGGAGGTACCCCCCTGCCAACAACATTATTGATTGAAGAAACGAGTTCATCGGAGACCCAACTTAGTGTCGAGGATTCTATAGAAGAAGTACATCTTTCTCGGTACAAATCTCATAAAAAATAAGTCAGTAGAAAACGATATTGCAAAACAGTGAATTAGTTAGTCGGTCATTCAGCTCTAGTAAGTATTCAATCACAAGGTAAAAATTCTAATTTTGTTAAAATGGCTTATTGAATTCTAGTAAATACTCCTATATACAAAGGGGATGGGGATCCTAAAAAGCATTGGTTTGTATGTGAAGCTCTCTGGAAATCTAACCTTATTGATGATGGCAATCAACAAATTGCACAATTTGCGGGTAGCCTTCGGAATAGGACTCTTACATGGTACATGAATTTCATTGAAGATGCACCCAAGACAAAACAACAAATTAAGGACAATTTAAAAAAAAAATTCAAAGTAGATGACACCAAGCATATAGTAATGCACAAATTAAAATAAATCACTTAGAGACTTGGAGAAATAGTACGAGAATATGATAAAAGATTCAAAGATCTCCTTAGTCAAATTCCGTCCTAAATGGATCAGCTATTGCAATCAAGTTTTTTCTTCCAGGTATGGAGCCATGAATCAAAATGCCACTGCTATTGCATGAAGACACAACATACGATGGTGTATTAAAGAAATATTTAAGAGTTGATTTGAATGCAAACTACTCAACCGAACCTGTCAAAAGACTACTGGAAGAAAAAATAGAAACAATACAAAAATCAATTCAGTATCTTACTATGAGACAGAAAAAATTATGGTGTACCATATGTGTTCGTCAGAAGGCCATCCCAGAGACAACTTCCCTTACAATGAGCAAAAAGTATATCAGGATGACTGCCCAACGGGTCGAGGAAAACCACGTTGCTTCCTCTATTACAATGAATAACATTTGAGTCCCGACTATTTATGGAAGGACATGACATACCTCAAATTTTGTACAAAATGTGGGGTGGTGGAACACAATTTAGAAGAGTTCCCCATCATATTAGAAGCACTTCATAATAAAAATAATGCTAATTTCTTGTCTATTGTTCCTAAACATGAAGCATTGAATACTAAAAATATGCAAATAATTACCAAGCAAGGCACAAATATTGGAGGAGATAACCCCCACATCACAAGAATGCAAAGAAACGAATATATAACTATCCCAATCCATTGAAGCAAAGGGAAATCTTTAATAATGCCACAAAAATATTTGAAAAAAACGTTGTTGAAGAAAATATTGCATAATACAGAAACAAAACACTTAATGGATTACTACAACTTTTAACAAAGGAAGAAGCGACTGCAGGACTAATCGATTTAATGTATTTCATTAAGAGAAACCAAAGAAATGGAAGGATTGCTAGAAACCTCTGCAGTCTAAATCAATAAGATAAAAATGATATTGACACCTTAGTTGATATTGAAGTCTAATGGTTTTGTGTCTCGCAAGTTTTCCTCAAATTTGGATCATAGGAGAATATAATGACACGGTTTACCTGGGAAATCGTAGTATGACCATGACAAGCAAATTCGGGCAATTATTTTAAAATTGTTGACCAAGTATTGATTGAACCTATTGGTGTATGGAAGAAAGTTTATAATGCAATAATGTCTATCAACACTTGTATTGATTTTCAAATCATTGATCCAAGAGAAGAATCTAAATCCTTTCTGGAACTAGTCGGTTGACCTTGGGGTTGAAAAATTAAGGCTTCATTTCATTAGAAAATGATAGAATAAAATTTAAAGATGAAGGCAAAAAGGTCATAGTAATTATTAATTCATCTCAAGGGAAACCTTGAGAAGAACTAGAGATGAAAATGACAATGATATAGGGAAACTATATAAGGTAATGCAAGATAATGAAGATTCAATAGAACCAAATGAATTTGGAAAAAATCATTTGGGGTTTCCCATATTAGTGGGAAAAAAATCTGACTCGTAGTTGTATGACTGACAAATTGAAAACTATGAAAAACATGCAAAAGAATGTTGGATGGTTGAATTCATCCCATGTCCACGAGTATAAACATGCTTTGCAATAACTGCAATACCAAATATATTTGGGCAAACAACAAGAGAATATCCCACTCTCATACCGACTAAAACTAAACTAACGAAGTTTCCCCCCTTGCAGTACAAGGAACGCGAGTCACCAATAGTTCACATTGAATAACTATCAAAAACATCGGTGAGAAAGGTTGACTACAAATCTTAGTAGAAAATTTTACAAGCAAGCAACCTGACGGTGGGACACACATTAGCCCCATATGCAGACATCGACGACCGCATCTACATATTTTATTGAAATATTTGGAGGAAAGAAAACTGTTGAATCCTAGATCAGAAATTTTTGCAAGGATTAGACCTTGAGGTGCATATTGAAATATGCCAAAAACAATGGAAAATATTGGGATATAGAGACGAATGAATATGGCCTCACCTATTTATGAGTACATTAGATGATCTCCCCTAACAAATGGTACAAGATGGAAGAATAAAGAGGGGAAAACTTTACTTGGAAAAACCTTAAAGAAAATTGATTCAAATTTTTCTCATTCTCTCATACTGAAGAGTGTTTAAAACAAGATCCCCAAGAAATAGAACAATTCATCATGTAGTAGGGAAGATTAGACAGTACAAACAAAAAAACAACTGACATAGTACCAACTATAAAATAATCACAATGACCAGGAAGTAGTTGAATCCACGACTAACCCGCTTACATACGAAAAATGAAAACACTATCGGCAAAAGCTTCCATGGGAAAAGAGATCATCCCGGTATAAATAAACCACTCAAGATAGTCTTAAAAATCAGCACCAAAGAGAAAACTGATGATGATGAACACAAATACTTCCCTATGTCATTCACAAAATTTAAAGAAGGGATTGGAAAATTGATGAATCCAATGCACCGGAATGGATGGATGTAGAAATTAAAACAAAAGAAGTTGACATTTCGATCAATGGAAAGCCTAAGATGGCTAAGATTGGCGACTATTGGTCGGAGAAACAGAGTGCTAAAATAGCCATTATGTTAAAAGAGGATCAAGATTTCTTTGCTAGCGACTATAAAGGATTGATAAAGGGGAAATGTTCCATGATATTGGCGACTAGTGGTCCATGATAAAGGGGAAATGAAAATTGAAATCATGCATGACGCCAAACCTGTGATGAAACGACCGTATAAGCTATCCCATAAATACAAGGATATTGTTAAAAAGGAAATCGAAAACATGTTATTCCTAGGATTTGTGTCGAATTCAAAGGGATAAATAATAACCTTAATTGAATCATTTCCAACTCAGTTTGTTGGAAAGATCATTAATGAAGTCATTGGGAATGAGTGTTACTCTTTCGCCGACATATTCTATGGGTATAACCAGGTACCCATAGGCAAAGAATACCTACATAAGACCACATTTTTCTGTGAATTCGAATCATTCGCTTACAAGGTCATTCCATTTGGATTAAAAAATGCNNCCAAAAAGAATGGAAAATATTGGGATATAGAGACGAATTAATATGGCCTCACCTATTTTCGAGTACATTAGATGATCTCCCTAATAAATGGTACAAGATGGAAGAAGAAAGAGGGGAAACCTTTACTTGGAAAACCCTTAAAGAAAATTGTTTCAAATATTTTCATTCTCTCCTACTGAAGAGTGTCTAAAACAAGATCCCCAAGAAAAAGAACAATTCATAACGCAGTAGGGAAGATCAAACAATACAAACAAAAAAACTAACCGACCTAGTACCAACTATAAAATAATCACAATGACCAGGAATTAGTTGAATCCACAACTAACCCGATTACATACGGAAAATGAAAACACTGTCGGCAAAAGCTTCCATGGGAAAAGAGACCATCCCGGTATAAATCAACCACTCAAGATAGTCTTTAAGATCAGCACCAAAGAGAAAACTGATGATGATGAAAACAAAGACTTCCCTATGTCATTCACAAAATTTAAAGAAGGGATTGGAAAATTGATGAATCCAATGCACCAGAATGGATGGATGTAGAAATTAAAACAAANTTTCCAAAATATTAATAAATAAGGATAATTAATAAAAATCATTAATTCCTTACTTCAAAATTCAAAACCATTAAATATTAATAAACAAGTATTTGCATTACTTCAAAATTCAAAACCATTAAATAATGCCTTGGATCCTGTCGACTTTGTACCAATGATAATGATGAATGAGAAAACTATCATACAAATCATCGAATGGTATTTAAGACTTGGACTGAGCGACAACTGCATATGGAGTCGACTACATCAATGTGGACGAATCAAAGACTAACTACTAATCCAATGACCACACCATGATAATTGGATTACCGTCATGCCTGAATTTGAAAGGAACTTTTCAATTTATTCTACTCAAATCATGTGGAGGTACCCCCCTGCCAACAACATTATTGATTGAAGGAACCAGTTCATCGGAGACCCGACTTAGTGTCGAGGATTCTATAGAAGAAGTACATCTTTCTCGGTATAAGTCTCATAAAAAATAAGTCAGTAGAAAATGATATTGCAAAACAGTGAATTAGTTAGTCAGTCATTCAGCTCTAGTAAGTATTCAATCACAAGGTAAAAATTCTAATTTTGTTAAAATGGCTT
>NWUY0300008431.1:31195-45645 GCA_004151065.3 Larix sibirica
AAGTTTAGGTTCTTAGGCTAAACCCTTGCTGAGTTGATGTGTTGTACTATTACGATGCATTTTTGTGTATGACTAACGTAATCTTGGTTTAAATACCAAGCGTGGATACACTAGTAGTATTATGAAGAGTGAAACTCAGGATGAAATAAAAAGGAGAAACTCATCTTACTCCGTAAATCGAGTGGACGCTATCTTTGAGCTTGCTTAGGAGGTATTTTAGTCTGAGAGAAGAGGCGCAGAATTTCTGGTACAAAGTTTCAATTATGGTTTCCATATGAGCGTGACCGCATAGGAAGGTTTGACGCTGGAAGGCGGAGGAAGAGGTTTGCATTAGACAGCAGGAAGGCGACTTGGGTGAATAATTTAAATGCCTTCCTATATCTTGATAAGTGCTTATAGTTTATGCCCAGCACTCGAGAAGATCCCTGTGCTTTAGAGAAAGCATTGTTTTCCCGGTTGGACTCTCTTTGTTTTGCTTTTTATTTTTTTGTGGATGTGCGTCTCTGTGCCCCGATATCCAGGTTCGACTCCCGTACACTGCAACCGTATAAATGTTTTGCAGAACGCTACAGACCCGGGTTCGCTGCAATCGTATAAATATTTTGCAGAGTGGGATATTAATTTGGCACTGCTGAATAATAAGGAAACCGTGAACGGCAGTATTCGAACCTGCGCGGGCTAAGCCCACATGATTTCTAGTCATGCCCGATAACTTTTCGTCCATAATGAAGTTTTAATTTAGAAAACTACTCTTCTATAATGAATTTTTTATACATATTTTTTTTAAAAGTGGATTTTATTATAGACTCCACTGCCACAATAACCTAGTAGCCAACATCCTTAGAGAAGCATAGTTGGGTGCCCTCCCTACACCTAATCCCAATAAAAGACAAGTCCAACCACTCTACAAGTGAGTTGTTACTAGGAGAGAGGAGTAGCATGGAAATAAACTATTATATTGTCTAATTATTCTTTAGTTGAACCAAAACCACCTCCAAAATGAAGAGTTTGAATCACATAAGAAGGGTTAATACCATTTCTATAGCAAACCAACAAGAAGGAAAAGAGGACAAACAAAGAGCAAGTTCACCATATCCTTGTAGAAGATTAATATCTATCAATTTCCAAGTATGATAGTCAAACTCACTATAAATCCTAGATATATAACTCTAGAATATTATTTTTTTAAAATAGACGACTCTCTAATACTAGGAGAACACCTTGGATGTATAAAATCCGACAGCTGATTCAACTAAGGTCCATAACAAGCATGAGTTGGTAGGGGGTTCAGATTAATACCTTCATTAACCACCACCTACCTCATTGTTAAGGAAAGTCATATATTATAGTGTATTACAATTTACACATAATACACTGAAACACTTTTAATCATAGATATCAATTTTAAACTTAAGTATATTGGTTTATATACATTTTCATTTTTATGAAATAGAATTCAGTAACCGTAAAAAATAAATTGACAACAAAACTTAATTTTCTCATGTAATGTCCATTTTCTATTAAGGTAGCAAAATATATATTATATATATATATATATTACAAAAATGTTTTTATCTCCAAAAACAACATATGCATATATCTACCATCCTTTTCTCTCTCTTACAAAATGTTGTGGAGAATTTGATGATGGAGGCATATTGTTCATGCTCCAAGTTTCAACCCTTTCGCTACCATGTCCACCTGGTTACAATCATGTTAACACTTACAAGTTAATTATGATGTTACAAACTTACACGTAGTTGTCCGTTAAAGCCTCTGAGATTTGCATTGAATGAGCAATTAGAATCAGGACTCCGAAACGACACAATGCTTTCAACTGGTAACCATGGCCTTGTCACTCTTGTATAGTGTATGCATATCAGGTCTACCCCGTCGTACCTATACAACAATCTACAACTAATAAAAAATAATGACGAGCTAAAAGAATAACTAAACGTCAAAATATCCCACGTGGTGTAGAATAGATGGTGAATGGGTGTATTGTTAAGGCACTCCTTGCATAAGGTCATTGGTTCAAAACTCTGTGGGTACGAGCCTTACAAAAAAAACTAAATGTCAAAAATATGTTGTCGTCGATTATTTGCTCATTCACTTATATGGTTTATAAAAAAAAATTAACAGTATTTGACGGGAAAAATACCTTGTGATGGACATTTTGCTTGTCAAATTCCAACCCTGGTCCCAAGAAGAGGGGAACCTCAATTCAATGGAGTCAAAATGTTACGAACATTTAGAACAACAAGTCAACATTTTCCGGGTTCGACTACCATTATAATGCTTCTCGCCACATCCAAAGGAGTCCTTGGAACCCTCATCTAAGGGCCAAGGATTGCAAGATTCCTACTTATCGGGTTCATTTTCATTCATTACACTTTTCTTTTTGAAATTTTATCCTCTAAATAGTGTCAAAGATTTGCAAGGTGTGACACTGAGCTTACAATTGTCTAGTTGTTTTATGTGCTCTTAAACTCATGAGTATTTGCAGGTAAATCAGTCAATGGTAAGACAAGGAAAACTACAAGCAATACATACCCGACAAGTGTAAAATAGGTGCAACCATGGTAAGTCTTGTAGCTGAAAACCCACTTTTTTACTTGAAATCTTAAATCCATATCTCATTTTTAGCATAAAAACCCTTTGTTAGGGCACCTCCAACTCATTTGGAAGTTTTTACTATATACTTGTGAAAAAACATGAACAATGAGCCAATCTTGGCCTTTCATGCCATTTTTTTCATGGTTGAGTTGTTGCCTAGTTTTCACTTTGAAGCAAGTTAAAATGGGTTTTGGGTATTTTTTGGTTTTGACTTGCTCTCTTCCTCAATTGAGTATGACTGGTGAGTGTTTTGAGGTTTTGGCAAGTAAAACTACTATGGTTGAAACTCATTAGGATCATAAGAATTTTTCATGCTACATGAGATTAGCTTTCCTTGATCCAATATTGCATCTAATAGTCTGAATGAGTATCAACTACTCTAGAAATGTTGATCGTTTCTAAGCCCAACAATGGGGTCTAGTTAAGCCACTTATAGACACTTACAAGCATATATTGCACAAATGGCTTCTAGTATTTACATGCCTATAATTTCCATGGGCGGGTAGGAGGCTTGACACCAAGCTTAGAAGATAAATAATCAAGAATTAAATTTTGAACTTTCTCATAAATGATTTTTTCTTAGTATTAAAGGATGAAGATTTGCATTAGTTGGGACTAGGGGTCCACTCTATATATTATGATGACAAGTTAACTTCGATAGCCTGATGTCTTTACAAAAAAATAAGAATTGAAAGGTCATATACCAAGGATTCTCTTTCCTTAATAAACTAAAATTGATGACCACATAAGATAATGGCTATTAAAGAAAATGTTTTTCCTAAAATGCCCCCCTTTTGCAAGAAGGGTATAACAACTTTTGAAGTATTTCCAAATGTGTTCGGGTAAAATCAAGACTTCTATATTAATTTTTGTCAGGGTAATAATTAGAGTATGTAGATAAAGGCCTTTCAAACCTTTCACCATAGGGAACACTTTATGACAACATGGTTATTTTGCACTAAGGAGCAAGCAAAAATATTGTTTTTAGGCTCCAAAGGTCATTTCCAAATTGCCTTAAATTGCAAAAGATAATTTACCACTTTAGTCCTAGGCCTCTAGATCTACTAGACACAAGACCAACAATAGGGTATAGCTAGATCACTTACAAACACTGACAAATTTATATTTCACAAAGTGCTTCATGCATTTCCATGCCTAATCTTTTCATGGGCAAGTCAAAGGCTTAGATTCTTCTCAGTTATTAGTTTTATAATCCTTTCCTCAAGGTCATCTGCGATGCACCCGTTGAATAATTTTTGAAGTCCTTTAATGATCATTTGGCATGTAATACGTTATGGCATCAATCCATCCTCTATCATATGAGCATAGTAACTATGAGCTTCCTTGACCTCACCATTTGAACACGATGTCTATATCTAGATTATGTGCATAAATATATTGATATGGAAACCGTGCTTTTCATACAATCCCAAATATCACCAATCACTTCAAGTTTCCTTGCTCTCAAAAGCGTAGTCAATGGGGCTTTAAGGTTTCCATATTTAGGTGCAAGAAGACCTTTCCCAACCATTTCCTTATAATATTTGCAAGAATCTATTAGATTACCTTGATTGTGAAGTCCATGTCTAAATATAGTGTATGTATCAAGATTGGGGTTGACACCATTGATCTCCATGTTATTCCAAATATTTGAGGCCTCATTTAATTTCCATAGCTTGCAAGATAGCCTAAGCAGTGTATTATAAATCTTGAAATCTGGATCACAAGCATTCCTTGACATTTCTTGGAAAAGGTCCAGAGCTTCTTCCAGTTCCTCTTGTCTTTCATGTTCACTAAGAAGACAAGAATAAGTCATTTAATTGGGAACACAACATTGTTGAATCATTGCATTGAAAAGTTGGTAGCCTTGATCTAATTATTTTAATTTGCAAAAACCATTGATCAAATATCATATCTGACACCACATCTGGAAAGCATCCATTTATTTCCATATCTATAAAGAATCTTGGGGTTACTTCTAATCTTTTTGTTGAGCAAAGAGCATGGATCAAGTTTATATATGACATTGTATTTGGTGGACATCCCTTGTTCTTCATCTCATTCAACAAATCAAAAGATTCATGTTTTTTTCCTACCTTGGCATGACTGTTGAGAAGCATTTTGTAAACCACCAAGTCTAGCTCAAACCCCAACTCGACCATTCCATCCAACATCACATGGGCCTCTTCCAACCTTCCTATCATGCACAACCTATTGAGTAGAACTATATAATTCTTCAAATTGGGTGGGAACCTAATTTTCATGTCTCCAAACAAAGCTATAGCCTCTTGAACCTTATTATGTTTACACAAAGCATCTAGTGGAGCACATAATGTATGTGCATTGGGTTCACAACCGAACTTGGGAATCTCATCCAAAAATCCATGGCTTTTTGCACCATCCTTGTTGTTACAAACCTCCTCATCGTAATAATAGAGGTCTCATGTTTGATCAAAGAAGGGTTAGTATTCCTCATCTCTTCCAGCATCACCCAAACTATTTCAAATTGGGTCATTGTGCCCATGTTATTGATCATAATATTATATGCCTCATAGGTATGAATCTATCTAGTTGCTTCCTAGCCCAAACAAAGAATATGAAAGTTGTGTTTCCAACAACACTGTATTGGCTTAACACACACTAAAATCTCAAGTGTCACACTCACCCCACACTTATCCAAGGCCATTTCTACCATATTAATTTTACTATAGAATTTCTTGATGGCTTTATAAACATTTTCTAATATGTCAATATTTCATCAGAACTAGACCTAAAATTATCTTTTTTTTGTATCCCTTTTGGATCCTCGTGTCCTTACTTTTGTATCGATCAGAGTATCCATACTTTGATGGATGTTTCCTTCCATGGATTGTTCTTCTTTGTCACCCTTGGAAACTCTGACATCTCTCTACTTTCCTTTCATTTTTGTTTTTGTTTTTGTGTGGATTCTTACATTTTCAACATCACTATAATTAATCAAGGAGAGAAACTAGAAGTGCTCTACTTGTTGTTCGGGGACATACCCACTTGATTTGAAGAAACCTAGTTCAAAAAGTGCATGTTTTCCTAGGTTTCTTTCACAACCCATATAAGAAGAAGAAAGATGGTGATTGTGTGTGGTGTTGATTGGAAAATTCATCATCAACTATTAGACTAAAGGGTGGCTTGGGTATTGAATTGTAGCAACATTTGACAGTAGTAATTGCAGTTGATTTGGCATGAGAGGAAGGTTTCAAGAGGGAGAGGATATGGTATATTTAGAGGATCATAATGGTTTTCCTTCATGGGAGGGATAGAAGGAATCCCTATATAGTATCATACCTACAACTTCTGCTTGGGAAACACATGTGAAGGGCACTTGGAATGCAGTAACTATTTTCAAGCCAATGAAAGTTCTCTAAAAGAAAAGAGCGTCTTTCACTGCCACTAACCATAAAACGTCTTCTATCTACATTAAAAGAGTTACTTTATTTCATAACCAAGAAGCCATCACTTCAGCCTGTGCAAAACCACCCAATGTTTTTCAAGGTTGAATTACTAGGTAATTCTCCATGATGTTATGTTTATGAGATTCGAGAGTTTTATTTTGATAAAGGTTAGAAGGTGGTGTTTAATTTCATTGTATATCAATTAAGTGATGTCCTTAAAATAGGGCTTTTCATGTAGTATTAGAAATTGCAGTACAAATGAAAAAAAAAATTGAAGTGGGTCCCTTTTGCAACCACATTTCCATTAATACTATAGGTAAACTGAGACCTTGAACTTTATCTTAGAGATGTGGGAGAGTGATGATGAGCTTGGGTTTTGGGTTTTGAAAATTGGAATCTCCATGGTGGGAGAGTGATGGTGAGGTTAGGTTTTGGGTCTTGAAAACTAGATTCACCATGGTGGGATAGTGATGTTGAGCTTGGTTTTTAAATCTTGGATCTGTTTAAATAATTTTACTATAGTGTATAATGGATTTATCATCATTGTTATTTTTTAATTGAATTAAAAAAAATACAACAAGACAAATAGAATTTGGAGAAAACAAGATTACCACATCTTTTTTTCTAATATCTTAGTAGCTTAATGCACAACCAAACCATGCTTACTTTATCTTTGAATTCCCTTAAACTTAGTTTTCGTTAATTCTAATCTACAAGCATGGGCTATTGAAATTTTTGAACATGAAAGATACCATGTTGATGTTCACATCATTTGGAAGCTTCAGTGGCGACCTCAAGGACTAGGATGTTTAATTTTGCACAATGACATTAACTTTTCTAGAATTGGTCATAAAATTATTAATACCAAAATTAATCTTGATAGATTAAAGCCTTTCAAACCTTTTACCCGTAGTGCACACCCGATGAAAACATGGTTGTTTTGCACTAGGGTGCAAGAAAAAATGTCCTTCTTAGGATAGAAAGGTGACTTCCAAATTTCCTTATGCTAAAAACTCCATGTTGCCACTTAAGAATTAAGCCTCTAGATCTTATTTAGTTGCAATACTTGTAATGGTGTCTATCTACTCAGCATAGACACTCAAAATATTATATTTCACAAAGGGTTTCTTGAATTTCCATGGCTAGTCTTTCCATGAGCAGGTCGAAGATTTGACATTGGGTTTAGAAGATAAATAATCGAGAATCAAATTCTTAAATTTCTCATAAACGAATTTTTTCTGAGTATTAAAGGATGAAGGTTTACTTTTGTTGGGCCTAGGGGATCAACTCTATAGTTTTCAAGGAAACATTGTCCTCAAGAGACCTAATGTCTTTACAAAAATGAAAGGTCAAACACCAAGGATTCTATGGAATAGAGTTTCTTGAATTGTGCAAAATCAATGACCAACAAAGATAATGGTTATTAAACCAAATCCATGTCCTAAAATGCACCCCCTTTTGCAAGAAGGGTTTAACAACTTCTAAACCATTTCCAAATTCTTTTGGATACAAATGAGTCTTTTGTATTAATTGATGCCATGTAATATTTAGAGTATGTATATTAAAGCATGTATATCATTGCATACAAATACCAACACTAGTCTACAAAGAAATGAAATGATACACAGTGCTTCATGAACAAATACATTTAAGATCACTATAAAACTTGTAATGGAGAGCCTCTTAGACATTTCATTGCACTAATCTAAGTCATCAACAAAAGATTCCACACTACCCTCTGTCTTTGTGTGGTTACCATCATATGAGTTGTAAAATCATTTTTTTATATTTGTGTTACACGAGCAAGGGTTGAACATCTCTTCTACAGTGGGTTGTAAAAGCACCTTGCTTAGGCTCGGTGCAAAAATATGGTATTATGACACTACCACATATGGGTCCTTTTTTCAACGAAAGTTCCAACATTTTGCTAAAATTTCATCGAAGAGACGTCATCAAACAAACATCGAACATTCAATGTTGGAATTCCGACTTTCCAATGTTCGTCAATCTTACGATGAACTTTCGTCGATCTTAGGATGAAAATCAGGTTTGCGACAGGATTTTGACAACCTCTCTTTGATGAAATTTGTGACGAAATTTCAGTGAAACGTCGTAAATTTTGTCGAAAAAAGAGCCCATATTTGGTAGTGTGACTAGATGTTTGCAGAATAAAGTGTCACTTTTAGAATTAAGAACTACCACCAAAAAGTATTTTGGGTCAAATATCAGTCATAGAAGGGACATATCACATTCATATTTACCTTGACTTTATGTAGGCTTCAAATTTTGTTCATCGTCACTCTCATTTGAATTGTCATCCTTAGTCTAATCCTAGTCGTTCTCACTTTTTCTTTCTGTAAATTTTGATGGTTGTTGGATCTTGGATGCCTACAAAAGGGGTCTTGATGAACTAGACATTTATGAATATTAGGATACATAATTATCATTGAATCAGGATGGAAATATCAAAAATAAAAAATAGTAGTTAATTGGTTGAAATTTATCCCCATTGTGCTTAAGTTAAAAACGTTTCTAGGAGGAATAGGATTCACAAGCACAATATTTGTTTGACATGTACCCTTATGGTCATGAAGAGCTTGTTGTCTCAACTACTTCCACTTTTCAAGAAGGCTTTTTTTGTAGAAATTGTTGAGGTTGTTGTTGGATATGTGAAAGGCGAGCTTATAGCAACAATAGTTAATGCACCTATGGTTCATGTCGAGGTAAACTACATCAACTTATGCCATATTTGTTCTTCTATTTTTCTTTACAGTTTCATTATGTCTCAATGGTTGTTCCAATGAAATTATTTTTAGGTTGTGTTTGTTATTTATTTCATTGGTTTGCATATTCATAAACTTATCTCATATGTTTTTTCTTATTGATCTATATCAAATTCTTTCAAATATTGCTCCTCTATCACATTGGCATAGGAACTTGGGAGGCTTGTTGAGCAATTAGTAGCAGTAGGAAGTGGCATGACATCAATGAAAAGACCTATTCCTCTGAAAGAAATGGTAATGACTTGGACACAAAAGTGCTTTGTTCCATAATCATCAAAGGAATCATTGAACATATCTCTAGTGGTTTTGTGAATCTAGTGAATTCATATTTTATAGTGAGGCAAAGGGGTTTGTGATTAAGCGAAGAAAGGGTACTACTTTATGGTTCTCTCAATCCATGTACAAATTATGGATGTGGAATCCAGGTTTGGTAGTGCCATTTCAAAAAATGGATATATTAAGGTGGAAGGGAAGGTGAAGGATGGCACTCCCCATCTTTCTAAGGTCAAGGCCTTTAGTGTTGTTTTTAGTCTCAAGGGAAGTGTCATTATTTATTGACAAACTGATCAACCTGACATCATTGGGATAGATGGAAATATTCTAGGCAAGAAGAATGTCAACACAAATTTTATGAGTGTTGGGAGGATTGCACCCAAAAAGAAGGTTTTCATGGAAATAGGTAAAGATGAGGAGTCAAATAAGGGAGCACTTAAGAAAAATGGTGATGTTCCAGCCATCAATGAGTTTGTTTATCTCCAGTTATAATTTGTTACTTTCAGGAGGATATTCATATTCAACATTCTAACACTAGTAGCAAGTCTTATAATTTTGTTCTTTGGAAAGTATATAAATTCAAAGATGAGAGTATGATTTTCTCCTATAGGGTTTTGTTACCTATTCTTTCATTTGAATTTTGATAAAACATGAAAGGAGAAACACATAGAGAGATACTAGACACTAAAATCATAAATAAGAAATTGGAATCCATACTCCCATGCTTTGTATTTGGTTCTATTTATAGGATCAAAATTACATAAGGTGAGGCCATAGCTAGAAGGATCTATATTAGATTTTTATTCCCAATTATTTTTCGACACTACAATGCATATCTATTCCAACCATTTCATTTAATGTAGTTTATGGATGCATTTATTATTGACATAGTCTAATAAACACTATAGCTATTAATTAATGTTTTAATAGTCCCCCTTAATGTTTATTAGGGTAACAATGTTGGAATCCATACTCCAATGCTTTGTATTTACTTCTATTTATAGGATTAAATTACATAAGGTGAGGCCCTATCTAGAAGGATCTATATTATATTTTTCTTCATAATGCTCTGTCAACACTGCAATGCATATCTATTCCAACCATTTCATTTATTGTAGATTTTGGATGTTTTTATTATTGACATAGCCTAATAAATGCTATATCTATTAATCAATGTTTTAACAATCCCCCTCAATGTTTATTAGGGTAACAATGTATTGTTTTGTCGCTACTCCGAGTCATCTTCATCTTAGTCTTCCTCCAGGTCATATTTTCATCTTTGTATCTAATGTTGTCGTGTCTTCATCTTCAATCATCAATTGGGTCTTTAGCTTGATCTTCAATCTTTGTCGTCATTGTCCTGGGATTTCTTCATTATTAGGATTCATATGAATATTTTTTCTCCAACCTTTTGTAATTGCACGAACTCATTGTATATGTCCATATAAAAAGAAATCCATCTGCTAGAGTACATGGGTTTCTAGTTTCTATACTCGTTGGTTCTCTAGGAAACCTGTTCACTTGCGTGGTCCATCAACATGTTAGACTCCCCCTAAATTAGTAATAACGTGGTCCCAATATTTGAACACTCCGAGATTAACTCACTCTACCAATTCAATCAAAGATGCATCTTCTCTGATTCAGTATCAAGCTAGCATACATGTACACCTACCACCAATGTACCTACCTAGGTGGTAAATTCCACAACTTGATACCACAACCTCTCTACCTTAGTACCTATTAGAGAGAATCACATCATGTGATTACATGCGCCTTTGCGCTACAACTTGTTTGCCTAAATAATAGGGCTTACAACTAACTTGGGGAATACAAACTACCTATTACTAAGCACTGCAACTTGGACAAACCAATGGCGTACACTAGGGATATGGATAGCTCTTCATCACAAGAAGTCACTGCACTTTGGCAGCATAACACACATCAACACATTGGCATTTGTAACCCAAATAGCCGAATCCAATTGGGTTAGCACTCATATCCTAAAAAAACACATTTATTCGGCATCAAAACCACACGTCTTAAAGGCACTTCTCTAATATCAATAGAGTAGATACCCACATGATAGAGCACTTATGGTTGTATGACCTTTCCATGTTATCCCACAACCATCTATGCAATGCTATCAATTTTTAACATACTAGACCAAATCGAAATTTTCTATTCTCATAATTCAATAAATTTTAAAATCATAATTTACTAAAATTGAAAAAAAAATAATTGCTTTACTTGGTGACGGTTTAAATTTATTTTGCAAAGAGAATCTGTGCTCGTTTGCTCTGTTGGAAAACAAAAGACTAGAAAAAATAATTCAATAAATTTTAAGACTATAATTTACTCAAATTTAAAATTTTCAATTAATTTAACAAAATTTACAATGCAAATACATGGATGTAGAAATTAAATTGATATACGTGATCATAAAATTCTTAATTCTCATAATTCAATAACTTTTAAAATAACAATTTACTAAAATTTAAAATTTCTAATTGTTTTACTAGGTCTAAATTTACTTTGTTAGGAGTCTTTGTAACTTGTCCACTCTCCTATGTTTGAAAGCAACAAGACGTGAGAAAATGAATTGGGACTCTTGGTTTCAACATCTCATGTAAAAAGTTCCATAAGTTATTGTGATTTTTTTAGTAAATTTGTAATGTAGAAATTATCAATGCTTTAATCTAGCTCCAAATTTATTTTCTTCAACTCCTTTGACTTCAGCTTTAATCTAACTCCAAATTTATTTTGCTCAACTCCTTTGACTTCATCTTTGATAGCATGCGAATTAATTTTGAAATGGGTAAGGAGGAAGTGAAATTAAGTCACTACAAGTTGCATTGTGTAAGGAGAAAGGGAGTTTAGGTGGCAAGCAGGAAGGTAGCTTCCATTAGTACAAAGGAAATTTAGGTAGCAAGTAGGAAGGTAATGTGCATTAAAGTTTACCTAGAAAGTGGAAAAACATCGAAGGATGCTTATTGACTGCAGAGATAGGTTGGCAGATGAATAGTCTAGATGGCTTATGGATGGACGATCCAAATAAATTTAACTATCATCTACACATACATTTCTGGGTAAAAAAATGTCTATCGGCTATAAGTAAGGTAGGTGTACACTTTGTGACATAAGTCATGGATTCAAAAAGGATGAAAGTATGATATCAAGAAAGAGTCATTAGTACGATTGGGTGAATACTATCTAAGTTTAAGGCATCGACATGTCAATTCTATATACTATATTTTAGCTCATTCGGTTATGAGAAAATAAAAGAAGGTCGAAATTAAATTAATGCATGTGATTGAAATTTTTTATTCTTATAAGTCAATAAATTTTAAAATCGTAATTTAGTAAAAAAAATTAAAAAGTTGCTTTACGTAGTGTAAGTTTAAATTTATTTTGCAATGAAGGTTTGTAGCTCATCCACTCTACTTTGATTGAAATAAAAAAGACCATAAAAAATTAATTCATCAATTTTAAAACCACAATTCACTAAAATTTAAAGTTTTCAATTAATTTAACAAAATTTACAATGCAAATGCATTGATTTAGAAATTAAATTTATATATGTAATCATAAAATTCTCAATTCTCATAATTCAATAACTTTTAAAATCACAATTTACTAAAATTGTGAAATAAATCATGGATTCAAAAAGGGTGAAAGTCTGGTGTCAAGGAAGAGTAATTATTACAAAAGATTAAGTGAATACTATATAAGTTTAAGGCATCAACATGTCAAATTCTATATACTAGATTGTAGGTGGTTCGATTATGAGAAAGTATAAGGATGAATAAATTAAATTAATGCATGTAATCAAATATTTTTATTATCATAATTTAATAAATTTTAAAATCGTAATTTACTAAAATTTTAAAAAATGCATTGCTTTACATGGTGTAGGTTTAAATTTAGTTTGCAAGGAACATTTGTAGCTCATCTATTATGCTCTGTTTGAAAATAAAAAGGATGAGAAAAAACAAATTCAATAAATCTTAAAACCAAAATTCACTAAAATTTAAAATTTTTAATTAATTTAACAAAATTTACAATGTAAATGCATGGATGTAGAAATTAAATTGAGGTATGTAGTCATAAAATTATCATTTATCATAATTCAATAATTTTTAGAATCACAATATACTAAAATTAAAAAATTATAATTGCTTCACTTGTGCAAGTCTAAATTTACTTTGTTAGGAAGCTTTGTATCTTATCCAATCTCCTTTGTTTGAAAGCAAAAAGACTTGAAAAAATGAATCGGGAGTCTTGGTTTCAACATTTCATGCAAAAAAGTTCCATAATTCATTGTGATTTAAGTAAATTTGCAATGTAGAAATTGTTAGTGTTTTAGTTTAGCTCCAAATTTACTTTTCTTGGCTCCTCTTTGTCTTCATCTTTGATAACGTGGGAATGAATTTCGAAATGGATAAGGGGAAAGTGAAATTTAAGTCATTGCAATTTGTATTAGGTAAGGAGAAAGGGAATTTAGGTGACAAGTAGGAAGGTAGCTTGCTTAGGGCGAAGGAAATTTAGGTGGTAAGTAGGAAGGTAATGTGCATTAAAGTATACTTAGCAAGTGGTAAAACATCAAAGGATGTTTATTGACAATGAAGATAGGTTGGCAAATTACCTATGAAAGGTAATGTGCATTAAAGTATACCTGGCAAGTGGTAAAACATCAAAGAATGTTTATTGACAATGGAGATAGGTTGGCAAATTAACTATGAAGATGGCATTAATAAATTTAATCGTTGTTTGTTCATGCATTTCCAGGTTAAAAAATACCTATCAATGATATCAACGATAAGTAAGATAGGTGTACACTTTGTGAAATAAGTCATGGATTCAAAAAAAGTGAAAGTCTGATGTCAAGTGAATACTATCTAAGTTCATGACATCAGCATGTCACTTCTATATACTATATTTTAGTTGGTTCAATTATGAAAAATTACAAGGATGTAGAAATTAAATTGATGCAAGTAATACAAAATGCAAATGCATAATGTAAAAACTAAATTGATATATGTAGTCACAAAATTCTTAATTCTCATAAATCAGTAACCTCTAAAATCACAATTTACTCAAATTTAAAAATTCTAATTAAACGACTTACAATAGGAAAACTAAAACACACGAGAACATGCGGTGAGCGTGGTTCGAACACGCGACCTGGGATCGCTCTCCCAACTGAGCCATGCCTGGGAGTAGACATACACCAACCGCGCGACATTCAAACTATTCTATACCTAAGATAGTTGAGAAATGTAAACGTGAAACAAAGAAGAGGGGTGTTCCCCACCAGATAGACTGCTGCAAACATGTCTCCATTGTTCGTTGT